>VMDR010008732.1:0-35652 GCA_007922815.1 Macrotus californicus | reverse complement strand
CACAATGAGCATCTTCCTACTTCTTTCTTTTAAATTCCTAGGTCAGCCCCAAACCCATGCCAAAACCTAGGAAAGCTCTATTTTGGAATGATTTGAAGTTTCCCGTGGCAATTAGACCTGTATTACATGAACAATGATTATATTCGATAGCCCGTCTTTCTCTTACCCAGTTGTGGTCTAAGCTGCCAATAATCCTGACTCTAGATTCCTTGGATTAATATATTAATTATCCCACTCACCACCCATTCTTTGTAATATCTATTAAAAATATAAAGGAAAGGCCTGACTGATGTGGCTCAGTGGATTAAGCACCAGCCTGCAAACCAAAGGGTCACCAGTTCAATTCCCAGTCAGGGCCCATGCCTGGGTTGCAGGCCAGGTCCCCAGTGTGGGGAGTGTGAGGGCAACCACACATTGATATACCTCTCCCTCTTTCTCCCTCCATTTCTCTAAGAATAAATAAATAAAATCTTTAAGGAATATATAAAGGAGAGTAAAAAACACAAATGTTTCCATATGCCCAATAAATTATTGCTAAGAATTAATCAGTGTAAGAATCAGGAAGAGTTTCAATAGGATAATGGACGTGTAATGAAGGAAGGTGCCATCTTGGGACCGACTCTCCAGGCACTGCCCCACCTTGCTGAGTGTGCAAGAGCAAAGGGACATGCGTAAACTTTCATTAGGTGCTTTTTTATTAGGTGACTATATTGTGTGTATGACCAATAAAGTTTTTGCATGGTGTTCCCTAATCTCCTGTTTCTCATGAGCCGTATAGTTCTTATCACACAATTTTGCGCAGGGTAGAGATTTTTGAGATATTTGCGTTATGGCAGAACTGACTACATTTCAAGGTTTTTTTGTGAGTAGGAATGAGAAGTTGTTTGCTAAGGACTTCAAATATGCACGGTGAAGTTTACAACTATACATTGAGAAATAAAATAGAAATATTTCACTAAGTGATGCTTACAAGTGACTTACTTTAAAGAAAATTGATTAAAAAATCAAAAACAAATCAATGAAAACAAGAAATTGATGAGGCCAAATTAATCTAGCAGTCTTAAATAGCAGGCAAAATGGATTTTAAGGCAGAAAACTCACAGGCAGATGCCACGAGAAGTATCAAATAACAATAAAAGGAACAATTCATCAAGAAGATATAATAACCATGGCCTTCTGTGACCTTAGTATCGCAGCTTAAGTAAAGCAGAAGTTTAATGGATCAGAGAAGTGGCTAAATCAATAGTCAGAGTCAGAAGATTTCAATATTTCTCTAAGAAACAGGGTGACCACAGCAAAATGATGTAAGGGTGTGGACTTGAACAACTCAGTTAAAGGGCTGGGCCTAGTAGGTATACACAGAGAGCTCAGTAGCCAACCGATGGAGAGCATACATTCTCAAAACATGCACGGAACAGTCGTAAAATGTGAGTTCCCAAAGTCTGCATTACACGGCCCATGATCCCCAGACAAGTGCAGCTGAGTGAGAATGCTGCACTTCAAAAAAAAGGAAAATAAATAAGACAGAAAGTGTAGAGGTGAAATGCGTGAAAACCAAATGACTTCAAAGCACCGTAACAGCAAAATTAGTGGGACGTGCACCCGAAGCAGTGCCTGAAGGACTCAGTCCTGAGCAGACATATTAGAGAACGGAGCTAAATCTTCAACTCAGGAGACAAGGCAAAGAGGAGGAAGGGGAGGGAGCAGGGGAGGAAAGTACCACATGAGATAAAGTCGCAGAAAAGAAATTACATGTTACTCACAAACTGTGAAGGAGAAAACTGAAAGACACAGACAAGATTAACGAAGGTACAAGCAGGTTCCTTGAAAAGACTAAACATGAAAATAATATTAAGTAGAAAAAAAGAGAAAAAGGCCCAAATTCACAAAATGATGTATAATTTCCAAGAAAGATAGGATAATTTTTTCAAGTCTCAGAAAGGAAAAAAATATATAGACTAATAGGATATACTCTAGAAAAGATGAAAAGCATGAGTTAAATAATAACTATTCAAGAAAAGTTATATTGTCCCAAATATCTTCCCCTCACCACCACAAAAGATAATAGTTACAAAGTTTGACAGGTGACTTTTAGGAAACATTCAGGGTAAAAATTCTTTTTGCAAAATATCTGCAGTGAGGCCTTGCCCGGTGTGGCTCATTTGGTTGGAATGCCATTCTGTAGACAGGAAGGTCGTGGGTTGGATTCCCAGTCTGGGCACACACCCAGGTTTCGGTTCCATCCTCGGTGGGTACGTGTGGGAAGGAACCGCTCCACGTATTTCTCTCCCTCTTACTCTGCCTGCCCTCTCTCTAAAGTCAGTGAAAGATGCCCTCGGGTGAGTATTAAAAAAATACATACATATATTTGCAGTGAATATAAAAGAAGATATAGTCACTTGAGTAGTTTACTATAAGATTAACATCAAAACTGGATAAGACACGAACATAAGTAAAATTTTAAACCAATCTCAGTGATGTGCACGTCTGAAATAAAACCCTGGCGAATCAAGTCCAGAGATCTGTGTGTGCAGGTGGGGATCAAACAGAACGGACCCAGAGCTGCGGACCGGCCGAATACCAGAAAAGCTGTCGACATAGCTTACTGCTTTAACAGAATAGCATGTAACAAATAAAAACCATATAATCCCTTCACCAGATTCAGAAAAGGCTCTCAGTACAACTCAGCAATTATTCATGATTAAATTATTTGCAGATTAGATGAGCCAGTTATCAGTGTACTGCCTCTCGGCTTCAAATTCACCCTCAGCAGTACGGTAAGGGCCCTTCAAGCATTTTCTCCTTCACAGCGAATGCAGTTTTTATTTCTGCCATGACCTGGCAGCAAAGAACATTGAGGAGGAAAGGGGCTTCTAATTGCAATGTAGTTTTGTGGGTTTTTAAAAAAATTTCTGTGGTCCTGCTATGTGGCTGGTTAGTAGTGTAGGCAGGTGAAGACATCTAGTGGTTCTGTCATTTTTAAAATTCAATACATTACAGGTGTAATCTCTAGCAACCAATGTAGAATTAACCCAGAACAGCAAGGAAACTTAAATACAGGGTGTGGCAAAAGTAGGTTTACAGGTTTCACTGCAACACAGTACAATAATTAATAAGTAACCACACAAGAATAAACTTTGTGTTTCAGGCACTCACAACTGCAAACCTACCTGTGCCCCATGCTGTGCTTTGGGATGGACATCACTGATACAGTCACAGGTGAAAGACACTGTGCTGCACGTCCCACGGTGCGTGCTGCCACTTTCCGCTCTTTTCCTTGCCACAGTGAAGGTCCGAGCTTCTCTGGGCTGCCTTCACTTTTTCCCATTGTTAACTAATAAAATCCCACCGCCTGACCATGAAAACAACAGGCCTTTCTAATTTCTGGGACAAACGTCTGACCAGGAAACAGGAAGACACATTCTGCCACCTAACATGATAAACTGCACTGCAAAGGCCCTTAGGCATTACAAGGAGGGCCGCAAAGCGCTGTGAACATGACCCTCAGTCTCTCGGCAAAGCCCACAGTGAGGAAAGGACTGGCCTGTTGGGCAGCTGGGCACCGGAGCCTGCTGAATTCCAAGCACACCCCCCTCTTCCTAACTGTGTGGCTGTGGGAAAGTGCCTTAGCCTCTCTCCACCCGTTTCCTCCAAGGGGGTCACACTACACACAGGACGCTTGAGGATAGCTTCCCTGGGTTTGGAACATGCCTGGCTGTGAACAAATACTGTATACATATAAGTGGTGGTCTCCCTTTATACCGGTAGGTGCATCGCAATGAGCATCTCTGTGTACCAGCGATGGCAGGATGGGGTACCGAGGGCGGGTTTCCCTGCCCTTCCTCCATCCCTTCCCCGGCTGGCACCCACACCCCCTTTTGCATGCAGCTGCCACAGTGCAGCTTTCCACACATTTTTTTTTCTTGGCCCTACCTTCAACTCACCTTTATTGATTCCCAATTTTTTCAGTTTCAAGACGTTTCTGGAAATAGATCTGTTCTGAAAGGAATGCCACTGTTCCTAATTCAAATGCAATTTCTGCCTTGGGCAAGGTTTTTATTGCACGGGTGGTCTATGCACCCACGGGAGCTCTTGCCCTCTGTGAGACGTGGGTTCATCCTCAGTCCTAGCTGCATGGCCGCCCCTCCTGGAGCTGCTGAGCCTTCTAAGCCCTCTGTGCTCTGGCTCCTTGCCCCGCACAGCAGGAATTAACTGTCCCTCTCACGGGGCAGCTGTGAGGATTAGGCAATTTCGGTGAAAATGCTTAGAAAATGCCCAGCCATCAGTAAACCCTAAGTACATGTTACCTTCCGTCACCATATGCATAATTGTGTGAAAGATCATGCTAAATTGATCATTTAATGCACATTTATTTAATCCTGTCAAGTTTATGTTTAAATCCTTCTGCTGGACTACACTGGCTTGTGTGTCTCTTTGCCACCAGCTGAGTGCGTGTGCGCTGCCATCGTGGTGGAGGGCGTTCCTCGGAGGAACACGACAAGGGTTTCACCTCCCTTCATCATCTGCACAGCCGTGGGAGGCAGTCACCACTCTGCCCAGTTCCAAGGAAGACGCCGGGCTCTGCGGGGCAATGGCCGGGGGCAGAGCTGGGCCTGACCACCAGGCCTGTCCCGTCGTGCAGCTACAGTGTTCACCCCTTCACTCCACGGGACTTCACTTTCATGATGCTAGTGTCTCCCTACATGTCTGTTTTGATACGACTGTTACGCCTCTACAGGTTCCTTTCCATGTGCATTAATTAATAAGAATTGTTTCAGTAAGTACGAGCTCTGAGTGACCCTTGAGTATGAAAGACACCTGCTGGACATGACCAAGTAGAAGGTCAGTCCTCAGGCCCGGCTCCTCACAGCAGCTCCGGGCCCAGACGCAGGGCTACGAGCCCCTGTGGGGCAGCCCCCAGAGTGGGACAGCACTCACGTAGTGACAGTGTTGAAGCCACAGGCCTTCAGCTTCAGGAGGCGGTCCCTCCAGTACTCCCGGGGCACCCGGAAATAGTGGATGGAGCCCCCGAAGACCAGGAACTTGTGCCCCTCCAGGGTGAAGATTGGGTTACTCTCAGCTGAGCTCTCCGTCTGAAGTCCCACAGTTCGGTTCTTCAGCGCCAGGGGGGTCAGGTGGGACCAATTAAATCTCCTGAAAGAAAGAGCAACTGAGAGAGAGAGAGAGAGAGACACGGAGAGAGACGGAGAGAGAGAGACGGAGAGAGAGACGGAGAGAGATGGACAGAGACGGAGAGAGACAGAGAGAGAGAGAGGGAGAGAGACGGAGAGAGAGAGACGGAGAGACGGAGAGAGAGACAGAGAGAGATGGGGAGAGAGACAGAGAGAGACGGAGAGAGAGAGGGAGATAGACGGAGAGAGACGGAGAGAGATGGAGAGAGATGGAGAGAGACGGAGAGAGACAGAGAGAGAGAGATGGAGAGAGAGAGATGGAGAGATGGAGAAGGAGAGACAGAGACCGAGACAGAAGAGGCTGCTGAGCCCTGGTGAAGAAAGAAGCCCTTGTAGCAGGACATGCTCGGTGCACGCTTCTGATGCTATTTTCTCCAGAAAAGGGGAGAAAGACACCCCACTCCCCCACCCCCCGCTTTCCCCACTCAGGCAAACCTGTACTGGTGCAGCTGCGATTCAGTTTCTCCAGTATTAAGGTCCTCTTTATAGTTTACCCGAGGAGCAAAACCTGACCAGACAAGTGGCAGGAGGAAGATGCACATGGCTCTTGTCCAGGAAAGGCAGGGGCTGAAAGGGAAGGAAAGCCCAGTGACAAGGGGAGCGCGCCGCTCCTCAATCTAGGGGCCCGGGTGCTGGCCCAGAGGCCCCGGGGTGGAGGCCAGGGCCCGCAGGGCCCGTCAGAGGCAGGGCTCCGGGGCCAGCCTGAGGCTGGGAAGGCTGGGGCTTCGCCCGGGACCCCCTCCCGAGACCCGCCCCCAACACCCACACAAGCAGGGCTGACCCACAGTCCACCCCAGTCAGGACAGAAAGCTGGGGCACGACTGTTAGTCCCAGGAGCCTCGGTCAGGAAAGAGACAGGGCTGGGCACGGGCCACGGGGTCCCAGGAAAAAGTGGAGGAGGGGTCGGGCTCAGTGACAGGTGGCAGCGCTGCATCCACCGGGCTCAGGAAGGACGCCGTGTCCGGCCCGTGAACAGGCCCCCGCGGTGTGGGCATAACCAAGGTATGGAAGGAAGAAAGCTTGCAAAGGGAGCTGAGTCCTGGAGGGCGGCGGAAGGGGCAGCGACCGTCACCTGAAGCGCGGCAGGGAACTCATGTCCGCGGGGCCAGCGCACCGAGGTCCCGCGCTGCTGCCGCCGCCGCCTTCCCGCGGGGTCACCACCGGGTTCCGGCGCTGCTTGCCCGGAGCCCGGGACCTGCGAGCCGCCACCGCAGCCGCCCTGGGGCCGTGTCCTGTCCAGCGAGGCCAGTAGCCGGCCTGGGACTTCGGGGAGCGAGGCAGGCGGCGCCCCGCGTCGGACCCGGGACTTGGAACCGCCTGCGCGCAGTCTCTCAGCCAGAGAAGCAAGGCGGGAGGGGCCGGGTAAGCGCCCTGACCTTGAGTTTCCTTCAAGTGGGTGTCACCAGCCAACTGGAACAGAAAGGCAGATACGAGTGGGAGGGTGGGAGGACAGCTAGGCCCACGCCACGCATCAGAAAGCAGGGAAGCTTTGATTCGGCAGCTTGGGCAGTGTCTGTCTGCAAGGGCCCTGGTTCCAGACAGACAGCGCTTGCGACTACGGGATGGGTCGTTCGCACAACGACATCGGTATCAGTACAAGTTCCACTGAAATGACGGTTCCAGGAGTGCAATGGCCCCGACAGGCCAGGGGCGCGGGCTACCCTGAGCAGTAAAGTTTTCTCACACCGAACGTCGGTAAATGAGTGAGAACTGTCGGAGGAAGGAATGTGGGAACAGCTTCAAGTGTTTACACAAGTGTGTGCAAGAACACTTTGGAATCCCTTGGTGACGAAGCAGCAGGAGGTGGGGAGGAGGCAGGTCAGGGAGGGTTAGGGTGCGATGCTAAGCAGGACCCAGGCCAGAATCTGGCTTTACCCATTACTTGGCTGCAAGCTGGAGGCTGGGTGAGGGGCAGACAGGTCCTCTAGCACACCTGCTGATCCAAGGATGAGGCTAGGACTGTTCTCCTGGTAGTAACACAAGCAAGACGAGGGAGTGGATTCAAGGGAAAAGTTTCAGGTGGAGCTGGTAGCTCTTGGAAACTGGTCAGATGAGGCAGGTGACAGAGGGGAGAATGATGACCGACATGTTCAGGCTTACGTGACTTGGGAGAATGATGGTGACATTTACTGAGATCAGAAACACAGATGTGACAGAGGTTCCAATAGAGGGAGAGGACTGATGAACCCAGTTTGGGACAAGCTGCACCTGAAGTTCCTGTAAGGAGGATGAAAAGGAAATCTTCCGATCGTGTCTTCTGGAATCCTCTGCTTCTCCTCTCCCGTTTGAAAAAACAGTGCTTGGGACATCAGGCAGTGTTCAGAGAGCAGTGTGGAATCTGTTCTCTCGTCTCGCTCCGCCAGCGCACTGTCCTCCCTGAGACCTCAGCTCTCCAAAAGTTCTGCAGACCATCCATCTTTGTTCTCTCTTCTGTCGGAAGCAACAGACTTTGGCAACTTTCTGTATCTTAACACAGAAACATAATATTTAACTTCTTTGAATATACCTTGTTGGATAAATTTGGATTTACAGCCAACAAAACTTCATTCTTCCTTGTCAAGATTTTTCATCTACTCTAGGATCTTTGCCTTTTCATATAAAATTTAGAATAAGCTTACCTATTTCTACAAAAAGCCATGCTAAAACTTTGATAAGCGTTGCAGCAGACCTACACATCCACCTGGGAGGACTGACATCTTCACTACGCTGAGTCTTCAAATCCATGAGCGTGTGCGTCTCCTGGTTTATTGAGGCCTTCTTTCACTTGTGATTTCCAACATACAGACCCTGTGCGTGTTTTGTTAGGGTTATACTTCAGGATTCTAAATGGCCTTGACCTTTTAAGTTCACTTTCTACACGTTCACTGTTAGCATACAGAAGTGCAGTTGAGTTTCTTGTATTGATTTATATTCTGTAAACTTGGTAAACTGACTTATTGATTCGAAGAGGTTATTTTAGAAATTGAAAATCCATTTCCTTGGGATTTTTCTGCGTAAGCAATCATGTCATCTGCAAATACAGTTTTATTTCTTTTCAAACTCTGTGTCTTTTCTTTCTTTCTTGTTTTTTTTATGTTCTTGTGGTAGCTAGAATTTCTAGTACTGTGTTGATAAGGGTGACGAGAGCTGACACCCTTACCTTATTCCCTGTTTTGGTGGAAAACATGCAGTCTTTCACCAGCAAGTGTGTCAGCTAGGGGCTTGTGTGTCTGTGGTTCGTCAAGTGCCAGTAGTTCCCTTCCTTCTAATTCACTGAGATGCTTTATTAGGAGCACAGCTGCATTTTGTCAATGTTTGAGCACTCTCTCCATCGCCTACAACATCAGTATCTTACTTCCTTCTTGACAGACACCTTTGACAGATACAGAATTTGCGGTTTGTGATGTACTAAGAAATACACATTTGTCTTCATTCCCAGTTCCTGGCACAGAGTTCTTAAGATACTTGGAATTTCCTGCATTACAAGGATCAGAATAAGAGCATCTTTATTATTTATAACAAGCCTTTTCCAACCACAGCCGAGTTTATATTAATGAGGTGACTTTTTGGAAAGCCCTTAAGGATAAGGGGCTGGTTGTTAGGGGACCCAACCCTGTGATTAGAGGGTTGGAGCTTTCAGTCCCGTTCCCCCCCACCCAACACTAACCTCTGGGAAGGGGGAAGGTCTAGAGGTTGAGTCAATCAGCAATGGCCAATGGTTCCACCAACCATGCCTACATAATAAAACCTCCATGAAAACACTATCTGAAAAGGTCAGGGAGCGTCCAGGTTTCTGAGACACTGAGGGAGTGGGAGAGTGATGCACCCACTGAAGGCACAGAAGCTTCCTGCCCCTTCCCCAGCCCGGCCCTGTGTAGCTCCTCCGTCTGCCTGTCCCTGCATTATACCCTTTATGATGAGCCTGTAAGAAGTGTTTCCCTGCTTCTGTGAGCAGTTCCAGGAAATGACTCCATCTAAGGAGGAGGCACTGGGGACCTCCGATTTGTACCCTACTGATCAGAATACAGGTGGCCACCTGGACTCGCATCAGAAATAGGGGAGGGGACATCACGTGGACCTGGGCCTGTAACCTGAGGGGTCTGTGCTGACTCCGGGCAGTTAGTATGACACTACTGTTCTTTCAGCACTTGAAAAATACAGTGCCACTTCCTCTGGCTACGTGAAATAGGGTTGTATTCCATGTTTCACAATTTTCTATGACTCCAAGTAGGTAATGCATCATTTCTCGCTGGCCGCTTTCATGATTTTTTCCTTTATTTTTAGTTTTCTTTTACTTTCTTTCTCTTTTCTAGTGTTTCAGTTTCTTAAAGACTTTATGTTTTAGAGCAGTTTTAGGTTTACGATAAAAATGAGGATCCTCTCATTTTTGAACAATACAATAAAAATTCAGGATCCACACCTGGTTCTCATATTTATAATATGTTTTTTTCTAATTTCTGATAATTCTTTATAAATTAATCTAGAACTCTTGGTTATGTATCCATGCTGCAGCAAACTGTATATTATCTGATTTCTCATACCTATTCTTCAATAAACTAAGACATTTAAATAAGATGAAATTAGGACAATGTTTATCATCTTAAAATCTGGATAGAGGACTTCATCTGGCCAGGGTGGAATAATATGGAACAGATTTATCCTCCTGCCTCAAAGCAGCTAGAAAACTATCCAAGACAAAAGTGTTTGGGTGTATATCCATTATTGATTTAAAATATTTTTAAAAGACTTTTCAGATGTCAGACAGAAGGCACCATGGGTCTGTGACCCCGGAGACAGAGGAACACAACAAGATAAGCTCTGAGCTTGCTGCCTACAAGGATCTTCCAGCATGGAAGGAGTCTAAGCATGAGGAGGGAATCTAAACAGAGCCCAGCATTCTTGCTAAGTTGAGAAAATAGAGATCAAAATGCAGAGGCACCCAGGCAGCTACTTTGCAGAACAAAGTACCAGAGAGGAGGAATCTCTACAGGGAGTTCCAGAAATCTGCAGGGAGGTCTTTTGAGTCTTTGGCTCAGTTCTGAACCAGGCATGTGAGAAAACGACCAAGGCCAGGGAAAGAGCCACTAAAAAAGGCAGAAAAAGTCCTCCAGGCTGCACAGCTCTGGAAATAGTTCACATTGCACCAGCTGGAGGGCAAAGATGATCTCCTAATGTCTCATAAGTCTATTGAAGTCTATATGCCCTCTAAACAAGGCTAAAATCAATTCTAGAAGAGATCACACTAATTCCAAATAATTTAGTGGCATCCTAGGACAAAGCTTAAAAATATCTAAAGGATTACAGCATATCCAGCAAACAACAACATAAAATTCACAATGTCCAGCATCCAATAAAAAAGAAAAATGCCATCCACACAAGAAGCAGGGAAGTATGATGCATAACCAGACAAAAACTCAATCAATAGAAACATACGCACATGTGGTGTAGATGAAGGAGATGGCAGAAAAGGGTATTAAAATAACTGTTATAATTATACTCCACGTGGTAAAGGTTGAGGAAAACATGAGCATGATAAAAAGTAAACTGAAGATTTACAATATATCCAAACTTCCAGTAATTAAAAATACAATATCTAAAATTAAAAATAGACTGAATGAATTAACAGCATATTAAACACTATAGAAGAACAGATCAGTGAACCTCAATAGATAGTAAGAGAGATTATCCACATTAAGGACAGAGAGAAATTAATAAAGAGAACACTGGCATTCTCTGAGACAGTACTGAGTGGTCTAGCACATGTATAGTTGGTGTTCCAGAAGGAGGAGAGCAGAAAAAATACTCAAAGAAATAATGGCCACAACGTTTCAAATTTGATGTAAAAATATTTACCTTAGATCCATGATTCATAATCCCTACACAGAATAACCATCAAGAAATCAGAAGCCAACCCTGGCTGCTGTGGCTCAGTGGATTGAGCACCAGACTGCAAACCGAAGAATCGCTGGTTCAATTCCCAATCAGGACACATGCCTGGGTTGTGGGCCAGGTCCCCAGTAGGGGGCACACAAGAGGCATCCACACATTGATGTTCCTCTCCCTCCCTTCCCCTCTGTCTAAAAGTAAATAAATAAAATCTTTAAAAAAAAGAAATCACAAGCCAAGAAGAGAGTCTTCACCACACCTCAGCATGCTGGCGCCTGACCTTGGGCTTCCAGATCCTAGGTCTGTGAGAAATAAGTATCTGTTGCTGAAGCCACCCAGTCTATGCTCTTTTGTCATGGCAGCCTGAGCAGACACTAGATTTATTGGTAGTTAGTGAAAACCAGCAAAATTTGTAAAAGTAAAAATTTAGCCACTTTTACTTGTATACGATGCTTGCTTTAGAAACTTGTTTAAAGGGGTAAGATGTTTATCACAGGAAATGGAAAATGCTCATCTGAGCTATAAAGTGGGTTCTGTAGTCTCACGATAATTTATTGGATCCGTGATGATGTGTAGTTGACAACATCAGAGAGAGGGAGAGATGAAAGACATCTACTCGCTAGTCAGAAATCTTCAGATCCCTAGTTTTAAGTTTATTGCTGGTAAACATTCAAATTTCGAGTAAATCAACGATCTCTTCCACCAGATTGCACTGGAAATAAAACGGACGTGCTATGTGTCACGCAGGGTGCTCGCACAAAAGGAAATGAAGCAGACAGCTTCAGCTCTGTCCCTCAGAACCAGAATCTCTGAATGAGGCTCTCTGGGGCAGGCAGCCCACCTCGGCTGCTCTCTCTGGTTGAGTGTCCCTCAGATGTGTCCTTTTGGGGGAGGGTTACCGAACCTGCTGGATGCATTCATTAGTCAAGGAAATGGAAAGTCACGCATGGGTCTAGGCAAGAATCCAAGGTTAAAATGTGTTTACTAAACCTGGTGGTGTGACTTGCTTGGAGCGTCATCCCGTAGACTGAAATGTTAGGGGTTCAATTCCCAGTCAGGGTGTGTATGAGAAAGCAACCAATCAATGTTTCTCTTTCTTTCTCTTCCTTCCTCTCTCCCTGAAAGCAATGAAAAAGTGTCCTTGGGTAAGGACTTAAAAAAAATCTGTTATCAAAAGTGTTTTCACCCTGGCCCTGGCTGGGTGGCTCAGTGTGGTTAGAGTGTTATCCTGAACACCAAAATGTCATGGGTTCAATCCCCAGTCAGGGCACATACCTTGGATATGTTGTGGGTTAGATTCCAATCAGAGTGCATACGGGAGACAACAAATTGATGTTTTTCTCTCACATCAATGTCTGTCTCTCTGTCTGTCTATCTCTGTCTCTCTGCTTCCTCTCTTTCTAAAATCAATAAACGTATCCTGGGCGATGATTGAAAAAATAAAAGTAAATTAAAAAGTGTTTTCCCCAATGAACTAACATTAATGTGTGATCAGGTTGAGGTGGGAAGATTGGTCTCTGCTTTGGTGCAGCATTGATTGTGGAAAGAACGCCAGGCCTTTGACTGGTGCGACAGAAAAGGAAGACCCACCCTGGGGGCGCAGAGTGAGCAGCTGTTCTTGCAGATAACCTGAGCCATTGTAAGGTAAGAAGAGGTAGACAGGGATTGTCTTTGAAAATATTGAAAAGCTTTGTCCTAAAGTGATTCATTTCCATCAGTTTTTTTCTGTTATTGTCAGCTAACCTTTACCAGGCACTCATGGGCCAGGCATTGTTCTAAGTGTTAACATTTCTCATCTCAACTCTCACTGCCTCATAACGCGAGTGCTGTCATGAGCCCTACGTTAGCAATGAGGAAGCTAGGGCACAGAAGTTTCAGGGACTTGTGTCAAGTCACACAGCAGGTTGGTGACGCAGCTGGGATTTGAATGACCCCTAGTAATCAGGTTAGGTCTCTGGTTGCACAAATGCTCATTGATTCAATCCCGTTCAGCCGGACTCAGCTCAGCAGATGTCTATGACCTGGCAGCCACGTGCAAAGCACCACACAGCACAAACCTGCAAGGAAACCGAGAGGAAAGGGCTTTAGGAAAACGTACAATGCATTTAAAACGACAGAATAGGAGATTAGCAAAAGGGGAAGTACAATGCTTCTAAAAAATCTATAAAATAAATTATGGAAAACATGGAAACCTTTATTAGAATGTTTGAAGGCTTGGAGATTCTCCTGTTTTCTTTAATAATAAAGCAACCCAACATTTTTCCCAAAAAGACATACAAATAGTCAACAGACATATAAAATGATGCTCGGCATCACTAGCTACATGGGAAATGCAAATCAGAACCACAACGACACATCACCTCACACCTGTTAGAATGGCTGTTATAGACAAGACAAGTAATAACAAGTGTTGGAGAGGTTGGAGGAAAAAAGGAGCCTTCATACACTGTGGTGGGAGTGTAAATTGGTGTAGCTGCTATGGAACAGGAAGGAGTTTCCTCAAAAAATTAAGAATAGAGCCACCATATGACCCCGGAATACCTCTTCTGAGAATCTACTTAAAAATTCTGAAAACATTTATTTATAAAGATATATGTACCTTTATGTTCACTGCAGCCTTATTTACAATGGCCAAGACATGGACACCAGTGAAGTATTCTTTGATGTGTGATTAGATAAAGATGTGGCAAATATGCACAATAGAACACTATTTGGCCATAAGATGAAATACTGCCATTTTCAACAACATGAATGGATTTTGAGAACATCATGTTAAGTGAAACAGGTCAAATGGGAAAAGACGAGAACCTACAATTTCATCCCTGCATGGGATATAGAACAGAAAGCAACAAGTGAACAAGACAAACATGCACTCAACACAGACGATACGGTGGCTACTAGAGGGGGAGGGGTGGAAGGGGGAGGGCTAAAGGGTAAAGGGGGTCAAATATACAGTGATGGAAGGAGATTTAACTTTGGGTGATGATCTACATGGGGGAAGCCCCCCAAAACAGAATTGTCTTCTGGAGGGCAAGCCCCTTGTAGAACAAGGTTCCCCTGCTAGATGAGTGTTCTAGGGGCCCACCTGTATCACTGTACCAGCTGGCGTTGTTGTGAGAGTCTGCGTTCAGCTTCACTGATTTTTTTCCGAAGACTCTTCAACACTCATTTAACATTCATTTCATGATGGGGGACTTATGAGCACACCTGCTCACACTGCGCTGAGTGTTCAGCGGTTTTTGACCAAAAACAGCCTGACCCCCATGCCCTACCCTCTCTATTCATCTGATCTCATCCGGAGAAACTTTTTTTTTGTTTCCCTGGATGAAAAAAGTCCTCAAGGGGAAATATTTTTCCCATGTGGAAGAGGAGAAACAGAAAAACAACAGAAGAACTAAACGGCGTCAAAACTGATGAGTTCAAAAACTATTCCGAACAGTGGAGAAAAGTTTCAATAGGTGTATTGCATCAAACGGAGACCACTTTGAAGGCAGCCGAAGCTTAAACATCTGAAAATGAATATGCAATTTTGTACAGATAAATTCTGTTTGGGGGATCTCCCCTCATATCATAGAATTGTATACTTGAAACAGATATAACCTTACTAATCAATATCACCTTAATGAATTTAATAACTTTTTATTTTAAATAATTTTAATTACAGTTGACATAAATTATTATATTAGTTTCAGATGCACACCTCAGTGGTTAGACATGATGTGACTTACTAAGTGATCATCTCAATAAATCTTGCACTCACCTGGCACCACACATCGTTATTAGAATAGTATTGACGACATCCCTTATGCCGGACTTTACATCCCCATGACTATTCTGTGACTACCAATTAGTACTTCTCATCCCTTCACCTTTTTCACCCACTGTCCCAACCCCTCTCCCATCTGGCAACTGTCAAAATGTTCTCTGTGTCTATGAGTCAGTTTCTGTTCTTCTTGTTCATTTATTTTGTTTTCTTAGATTCAATTATTTATAGCTATGTATTTATTGCCTTGTTATTGTTTATATTTTTCCCCCTTCTTCTTAAAGAAGACCCTTTAACATTTCACATAGCTCTGATTTTGGTGGTGATGAACTCTAGCTTTTTCTTGCCTGGGAAACTTCTTTATCTGTCTTTCAATTCAGAATGATAGCTTTCCTGGGTAGTTATAAGTCTTTGCTTTTCATGACTTTGAATATTTCTTATCACTCAATTCTGGCCTGCAAAGTTTCTATTGAGAAATCAGCTGACAATCTTATGGGAGCTCCCATGTAGATAATTGTCTGCTTTTCTCTTGCTGTTTGTAAGATTCTCTCTTTCTCTTTAACATTTTGCATTTTAATTATGATGTGTCTTGGTGTGGACCTCTTTGGGTTCTCCTTATTTGGGATGCTCTGTGCTTCCTGGGCTTGTATGTCTCTTTCCTTCACCAATATAGAGAAGTTTTCTGTCATTATTTTTTCAAATCGGTTTCCAATTTTTTGCCTTCTCTCTTCTCCTTCCAGCAGCCCCATGACGTGAATGTGGGTACGCTTGAAGTTGTGCTCCTTACACTATACTCCTTTATTAAAATTCTTTTTTCTTTTTGCTGTTCTAATTGGTTGTTTTTTGCTTCCTTATATTCCACATCACTGACTTGACTCTCAGAATCATCTACTCTACCATTGATTCCCTATAAATTATTCTTCACTTTATTTAGTGTATCCTTCATTTCTGACTGGTCCTTTTTTTATGCTGTTGGGGTCCTCACTAACTTCATTGAGCATCTTTATAACCAGTGTTTTGAGCTCTGTATCTAGTAGATCGCTTGTCTCCATTTTGTTTAGCTTATTTTTTTTCTGTGTTCTGTTCTTCATTTCAGACATGTTTATTTGTCTCCTCATTTTGGCAGCTTCCTTGTGTTTGTTTCTATGTGTTAGGTAAAGCTGCTCCCCCAGGAAGCAACCTGCTCTAAGAGAAATTTGGGTTGATTGCAAAGAGAGACAGGAAGTTACTTTCAAAATGAAAATCCTACCTGAGAATAAGTAAAGAACTGAATGACCCTCTGGGTGACAGAGGAGAGGCCCCGCAAGTGGTCAGCAGGAGTGGAGAACTGGAGACAGGATGTCACAGAGAAGGAAAAGCGCTCCCCAGGAGTCTGAAGTCCAGAAGCTTGACCTCAGCTCCTGGACTGGCTGCATGCACAGCTTCGGAGGATTCCCTCTCTTCACTGAGGTGCTCCCCTCACAGCTAAACGTAGTCCCATTGGCCACTTTTCCATCGTCTAGTCTGTCAGGTGCTATGCAAGATAACCAAGAAGCCACAGGAAACAAGCCCTGGCGCAGTTCTCAACACAGTCACCTCTGACGAGGGGAGGTAGGCGTGTTCAAACACACCTTACTGTCTGAAGTATAGAACTAGAGAAATGTGTGCAAGATACAGAGATAATCTATTTTCTTATGTGCTCAAAAGTATGTGTGTCTCCTCAGTGATTCTGTGTGCTAGCCTCTGGGGTCAACAATCAGTGATATGTTTCCCAGTCTCAGGCCCTTTTGACCCAAGTTGGTGACCACCCTGCAGTCAGACGTGTGCACCTCCACGCAGTGCATGAAGCGCCACAGCAAGGAGAGCTCCGCACAAGATTCGAGGAGAGAGGGGCTCCTTTCGGCCCGAGAGGATTTATTCACCAGGACAGGCTCCTAAAAGGTGAGAAATCCATCAGATGTGTAAGTGTGGAAAGACATTTAGGACATAACAAAAGATGCAAAAACACGATGCCAAGAAATTACAAGGAACTTTCCAGAAGTAGAAATCAAATTCCTGAAGTGGAACAACAACAACAACAAAAGGGGGATGATAGGCTTATCAACGGATGCTGCAGAAGCCAGCGCCCAGGGACTGTGACTGAGCTGACACTGGCCCTCCACGGAAACGGGAGCCAGAGGGGATTTGGAACAGGCCCAAGTTCATACTTCAGCACACACTTCTGGGTGGCAGTAGAGAAAATGCACCACAGGGGTCTATCGAGATGACATTACAAGGCCATGAAAACACAAAAATCAAACTGATGACGTGGAAATGAGTCCACTACATAGTGTTAAATTTAGAGAGTTACAGAACAGTGTGCACCGTATTGTAACACTAACAGCTTTGGGCTGCTGAGAGCTCACTGTGCTTCAGGCTTCGTGCTAAATCGCAGACAAAATAGGGCTCTTATCTCACTTCCACCTCTCAGTAACCAGCTGAAACCCATGCAAATGTGACCCCCACTTCATATCTGCAGAAACGAGGCTTTGCCTAAGCAACTTGTGTGAAGCAGTGGGAGCACCGAGAACTGGACCACCAAGTACAGGGTGCGCTTGCGAAACTCCCCCACCTGCACTCGGCTGAAATCACAGAAAAGGTTCTAACAAAGTAACTCTGTAGCGGCTGTGGGAAAATATATTACTATTTCAGCACTGGAACATCTCAACATTCACATCAAGAGGGATAAATAAAGACAAAAAGTGGCATATCAATTCATGATGGGTTTTGTTTCCAGATTAACTGACATTCAGTCAAGCTCAGCTGCCAAAAAAACACTGGAGGTTTTACAGAGTTTTGTGGACGTCAGGAGTGTAGGTGAGGACTTGTAAACTTGTAGATTTTGACATTGTTGTTGGAACACACATAGGGTTCCAGTTTCAAGTGAGCTGAATGAACATACCCTGCAATCTTCTTCCTTGTACCAAACAGTGAAAATGATGAAGATTAAGAAGATAGATTTTATTTTCGTTAAGTGAACAGATAACTAAACTCAAAAGCAAGGCGGGGAATGCTCAGACATCCAGAAAGCAGAAAACTCTTAGGAACAGAAAAAAATGGGATGATGTGAGCAAATGGCAAGCCTCCTAGAAAGTCCATGGCTAGTGCCTATCACCACAAAGGAAGGAAGAAGCCTACCAGAGCCCAGGCTTGGTGCGGTGAGGTCTGGTAGCTCCAGGAGGCCACGGGACAGCCACAGACGGAGCCCTTCAGTGTTCCAGCTGCACACCCTGCCAACAGCTGGTAATGGCTCATCCCCCTACACCCTCAGGCCTGGGGGTGGAAGTGGCTTCCCAGGGCACATCTGCACCCTGAACCCCTCATTGTTTATCTCTAACTTTAACCTTAACTGTGCTTCCCTCAGTTCCCTCTTCTGAGAGTACCACCTCTTCCCTGCTTAGAGACCAGACTGGTCTGATACCAGAAGTGGCCCCAGAAAATAGACCCTTAAAGGAGATTTGGGGACCAGGTTAAAAGGCATTTAATAAACACACAGGTAACCTTCTTGGTGGCGGGACGTGAGATATTGCTGCTGCTGAGGGGCACGGTTACTGTGAGGACTGGGGGAGCGCACACAGCGGGTGGGGTGGGGTGGAAGGGGGGCAGTCCCTGGTTTCCATGGCAACAGTGATCCCAAAGACTATGCAGCAGTCAGGGTAACTGTACAGACCAAGAAAAGTGTCCACGAAGAAAACTTAAAAATCCCACTCAGGGAAAGGGCAGAAGACCAGAAAACCTTTGATGGAGGCTGGTGCAGTTAAGAGTGGGCTCCCATCAGGACTCCACACGCACACGGGGGCTGGGAAGAAACCCCTTCGACCTTCCTGAACCAACCAGCCCCACCTGCCTCTGCCCAGCAGGAAGTACAAGGTCCAGGCGGACAGTCTGTGCATCACAGATGGCCAGCACTTTACCATGCATACGGATGCGAGTCTGGGGACCACGCACGGGTGGCTTTGGGCTGCAAGGGCGTCAAGCCAGGCCGAGGGGGATGAAAACACAAAATTAGATCGGGCAGAATTCACTCACATGATGGCAGGGAGAAAAATAAATAAATATATATGCCCCCCAAAAGCGGGCACAGCAGCACTCAGTAAATGTCAAAGCAGAGTTGAAGGCGAACAGGTGGTGTGGAGGAATTACATTACTTCACTAAAAATGGGAATGCGCAAAGAAACATAATAATCCTGGTCATGAATAAATTTTAACAATGTAGCCTCAAAGTTTATAAAGCAGAAAGTAACAATTTCAAAAAGAAATGAAAAAATCCAAAGTTATATACAGGACTTTACTATATATTTCTCTGAGAACATAGCTCAACCAGACCAAAAATAAATAATTTTGAATAATGTGTTTAATAGGCTTATGTGAATAGATATATAAAAGCTCTTTCGTGCGCAAAAACTCACACAAAAATTTTCAAATTTGACTATACATTAGGTCACAAAGAAGTCTTTGCAAATTCCAAATAATCGGCATTTTATAAAAAGCACTTCCATACACAGGGAGGCCCCACGTGCTGCTAGGCTCCGAGTCCAAACAAGATTACAGGAGACTTTTATAAAGATAGACCGCCTCTATCTCACACAAACTGTTCCAGATAATAGAATAAGGTAGGAACCTAACAAGCTCATTTTATGAGGCAAACCAGCTAAACAAGGGGAATAAAAGAAAAATCAAATATCACTAACAAATGAAGACGCAAAAACTTTAAGTACATAAACAAATCCAAGCCAAAACATAGTAACCGAGCAGGATTTATCCGAGCCAAGCACGTATTCGGCATGAGGAAGCCCCTTTATGTCATTTGCCACACTAACAAATTAAAAGAAGCATTCAACACACACACAAAATTTTAAATAACGCTTTTTCAGGATTAGAGTGGAAACTCTTTTACATGACGAAGTACTGTACCCGTCCGGGACATTTTTATTCAGTTGCCTTAAACAATAAGATTCTGTTCTCTCAAAACAGGCAGCTGGACGAGAGCAATTCGAGGGTCAGCCATTTGGGGTGCTCCTCCTCTCTCTGCCGCCCTTGGAGCGGGGACGTGTCCCCACTGGCCTCCTCCCAGGCCTTGTGTGGCGAGGGCTCCCAGCATGTGGCATGGACTTAGGGACATCAGCGTGGACACCTATTCTTGAGGCTCTTTTTATCGTAGTTTCGTTTTGTTAATGAAGACGTTGAGTGCTTTATGATACATTTTCCTGTTTTTCTGCAAGGCTGTGGCTCCCCTGGACAAGCACACTCGCAGCGAACACAGCGCGCTGTAAAACTGAGACAGCGTCATTCACCTCTGCCTCTGATGACTCCCGGGAGCTTCCCTCTGCCGTGGCCGTTTCCAACGGAGAGCCCGTGGAGAGTGCGGCCTGAGTCCAGAGACAGACAGAAGCAAGTCACAACATATTTGAGGCTCAAGACAGTAATGTTTTCCTCAAATTACATAATTTCATAACTGCACTTTTACCACAGATACTTTCAAGGCTGCTGAATATTATAACTGCAACCTCGCCTAAAAACCCTAGGGTGTTGTGAAAAAGACGCAGATTGTGTTTATCTGCAGTTGTTGGAAGGTTCAGGAGTATCTGCTGCCATCAGCATTGTTATCATTTCTTTTCCATTGGTCTGACTGTAAGCTGCTGTTTTAAACCACCTACTCACCACTAACAATTTCAGACGATTGTTCAATGAAGCTGTTTCACACTGCTTTATTTGAGGGGGGTGGTGTCCATTCTCACTCCTCAATAGAGTTTACGTATTTCTTGTGAGCTTCTTCATGCATTAGTTCTCCAGTTCTGAAGGGCTACGCCGTGTCATCCAGATGAGACAACCATCTTCATAGCAAGATTTGTTGGCAGGTCCTAGATGTTCTGCAAGGGCTTCACTAATTCCAGTTACTTCTCTGGATGGAGGAGAACCAAGTTCACTGGCAGCCTTCACGGCTTTCCAACGCTTCCAAGTATCTCCTTGGTCCCAATTTCGGGCAGACCACAACAAACACCTCCCAAAGTTTCGCTGATTCCTACTACACCAGTGCCATTGCCTGTTGTTGTCCATTTCTGTTTCTTTGTGCCTTTACCCCCCGAGAGCAGAGGGTACCTGCGAGCAGACTCCAGGCCCAGCAGGCAGGACTGGGTGGGCCGAGGAGGCGGCTGGATGCTCTGTGCCCCTGGCTGCTCCGTGTTCAGGGGCCAGGAGTGAGTGCCTTGCAGCACAAGCCCTCTGCCACTGCTGCCAAGGTTGGGTCTCTTTTTGACAGTGAGAAAGCCTTTCAGGAGGCAGGACCCGAACAGCCTTTTACTTGTGTCCCGTGTTCATCAGACGACCATGGGCCCACCCCAAAGCAGTCACTGACAAACACACCAAGATTACCACGATCAGCTGAGAACACTTAGAATTTAGTGCTGCGTGGCAGTTAAGGTTATCCTTTCTAAGGTGCAGATTCTGTGACAAATTTTAAGTTTGATCGGCCAGGAAGACTGGCAGCGTGGCTACTGGGGGGTGTCGGGCACAGAGATCCTAAACACACACCACGGCTCCATGTGACAAACACTCACAATGTGTTGTGGAGGTGAACTTGCCAGTGGTAAAGTGGCAGAATTTACAGAACCCCCCACTCTTGCCATCACAGAGCCTCAGCCCGGTCCCTGGGCTGCCTCACGGCCCCTCCCCACAATGCCCTACATCTTTGGAAGACAGGAGGGCAGGAAACATTTGCATCCGCACCATGACGGAGGTTCCCTGTTTGAAGAAATGACTCTCCTGGAAAGGAACCTGCAGCTGCCATCCACCTTGTGCTGAACTCATTCTGGCCAGCGAGTCAGCTTTCTACTCAGCTCACTGGCAGTGGGGGAGGACAGGCACCTCCGGGGCCACTCACATTTGTCTCCCATCAGCCCTTGGCCAGGTCCCCGGGGCCTCCTTAGATGTCACTGCTGTCTCCACTAGTTCTGACCGATGCTCAGCAGAATGCTTTCCACAGTTCTGTCCAGCAGTGAGGCCTCAGTGACCTCCCATGGTCTGGGACAGATGAAAGTGACATGTCCTGCATCAAAAGGGGTCCAAACAATGAACATCGCTTAGAACAGTAGGGAAGCCTGTTTGGGGCTATTCATTCCATTTCTGTGATAGGAAAAGAAGTTCTGGCTGTCACCAATTTAACAGACAGGCCATCCACTGACATCAAAGAAAGCACAGTGTGATCCATGTGTCTGCTGAGGTTGAGCAGGCACAAAAGGAAAAAACAAAAGGAGAGGTGGGCACTGTAGCACAGAGAAGGCAGAGGAGCATTCTGTTTCTCCCCAGATTCTCCTAGTTCCCCACCCCCCGAGTGCTGGGTACCTCGGCGCTCAACCATGGCTGTGTGCACAAAGCCCATAAGCGGAGACAGCCAGTCGAGCTGAGTCCGTGCAGGTCATCACTGGAGGGAATGGAATCTTCCAGTACATGTCAGGACAACTGGATGTCAGGTACCCCCGTCCTTCACGGTGGTTCCACTAATAGAGAAGGCAGCTGTCCACGTCTGACTGGCTCTGTCAGCCCAAATGCAGTTGTAGAGCCCTTCCCAGGTACACACGCACACACGCAGCACAAAGAACGAATACCTGGTAAATCGCACCTGTTTCCGTAGAGAGGCCTGTGGTAACCCAGTCTTGCACTGCAGGGAAGCCACTCATGCTGGTCGGCTGTGCTGTGTAAAGGTATCCCAGGGTCTCTGGAAAGGTGTGCTCCCCAGTCAGGAGCACCGAGCAAAGGGCCACCTACTGCAAAGGCTTTGATGCTGTGTGCACAGGCAATTCGCTGTCCCTTGGGGAGTGTGCTGCAGCATTCTACAGGATATTGCCACCTTGGGGCAAGCTTCTTCACCTTCGAACCAGGCTGTCTGTCCAGGGGGTTAAGTCTTTAGACCAAGCCCCAATCTGGTCAGGCATTAGGCAAAGGCACTTCGGTGGCGAAATGGCCCCCTGTGTATGAAGCGACTCTGGTCTTTGCGTCCAGCTGTAGCTCATAATAAAATGTCTCATTTTCCTACCACAAGGGGACTTTCTAGAGTTTTCCCCACCATACAGAAATTTAGTTACAAGGGGACCTTCTCAAGGCAAGAATGCTGGGTCAGATGGCCAGGACTGTTCTGCGAGGCAACCCGTTTCCAGAGATTCTGAGCAACAACAAGAAGTCCTCTGGTTCGAAAGCAGAGAGACTGGCAACAGCAGTGAGGCCGTAATGGGAAAGGTTACGTGGAGGCCCTGAGGCAGCGGCAAATGCTTGCAATTCTGTGGGGTCAGAGGCGAGAGATTCTGGGGCGGAGGCCGATTTGCTCTCTCCCGGGCTACTTCCACGGCTTCTGGCTGTAGGGGCCCCATCGAAACGCAGCCACATGGCCAGTGACTCAGTATAGTTGCTTTAGCAAAATCCACTGGTATGGAATACGCTGTCTACAGTTTTCAGAGGCCAATCAAGCGCTTGCCCTTTTGTTTCATAGTTAGTGGCTACTTGCTTTCATAGTATAATGCCTCCTCAAGCTACAGCCAGAGCTTTCCAAAGATGATCACTTGGAAACAGGGTCTTGGGTTTTGTCCTCATTCAGTGTCCATGATGTCCTAGAATGGGAGACATTTTATAAGTAAAACTGTCATCATTGCAGCAGAACCTCTGAACGCCGCCCACCAACAGTGTACCCGGTGTAGGGTTTGTCCGACCCACTGATGATATGTTGCTGGCATGCCATCCAGGGCAAGGCAAACGGGTTTTGATTTTTTTTCTAGCAGAGAAAACGTAGGACACAGCAGACCAAGTAGAAACTATAGTGGCAAACTCAGTCATTGTGATGCCACCAGGACATGGGAGTATCAGCGGCCACGTCCTCGTGTGAATCTCTATAGTCCGTGAAATGCCAAGTGGCAGTGGTTCTGCTGGCCAGAAAGCCAATGCTGAACTTGGAGGCAGTGCTCTGTGCCACCCTTGCCTGTATTAAATGTCGTGGGGAAGGGCCAGATACACTTCCTTCCCTTGGTCTGAGACATTCCCATTGGGCAGTCTTGACAAGCTTTACAGGTCATGCCCGGCCACATTTTCAGCTGGCTTTATGGGTGCAAAAGCCAGAGGTCACAGCATGTCACCAATCATAAGTCCATACAGTCCAGCATAGAGAACCCCCATGGCAATTGTGCAGGTCGATGAAAGAGCAGCAAGTCTAGGACAGACTGACAAATACGAAACGTCAAAACAGCAGGCCTGTAAGCTCTGGTCCGTGGAAGGCAGGGGGCACCCTGTCCTACAGCCAGACTCTGTCCCAGGTAACCCGATCACTATGCAAAGAGACCCTACACACTCTCCATCGATGCTCCCCGACACGAAAGGGGTCCTTGGGGAGACCGGCACAGAGGTAGCAGAGCACATGCACCCCCTCCCCAGCTCTTCTCTTCTCATAGCTCAGACTGCACATGCCAGGGGCCCTGCCCTCACAACACTCCCCCTGTTTACAGGGCCAAGGAAGTGGAGCATGTCTCTGCAGTCATGCCAAAGTACAAGCTCCCTGGCCTAGGAAGTGGCCTTGTTAGAAAGGGGAACCTCAAGAACCCAGCAGGTCTTGGGCTGTCCTGTTGAGCCACCACAGTCCAGCTGAGCCGGCTCTGAGCTAAGCTACCAGAGGGAGAGGAGGTTTCCAGGGAGTCAGGCTTCTCTCTCGTTTGGCGGAGAGTCAATATTATCTACAAACCTCCCACCAAACATCTTACTCAACGGTGCAAGTTTAGAAATAGTCACGTAAAATCCTGGAGCAACACAAGGAGTTCCAGTATTACCATTTTTCAATATCATATTAAAGGTCCTAGCCAAAAGACAACAAAAATACAAGTGGAAAATGATGAAAATAAAAAAGCAAAATTGTCTTTGTATGATCATCGTTATACAAAGCTCAGGAGAACCCACTGGCACACCACACAGCCCACACGCTGGCATAGGGGGCTTTTCAGGACAGCGCTGACCTGTCTACCCCAGTTTGGAGTGGGTGCCCCTTCCAAAAAAGATTGAAAGTCATCAGCTGTAATGGGGCCATCAGCCCCCTCCGGGACTTGCTGCCTGATAGAGTTCTGGGCTTCTTCAGCCATTACGATGTCCAGGTGTCTCATTGGCGGGAAACTTTGCCCCATAGCTTGGTTTCGCCTTATTGCCGTCCAGATCTGCCCAGACATCCCTGGGGGACGCAGGAGGAGCATATGTGTGGGCAAAGCTTCTAGTTAGGCAAATGCCACACTCGAGAGTCAGCATCTGGAACCATGCCTCGAAGAAGACCGGGCTGTTTCCTGGGGCCCAGCAGACCAGACCTGCACGGTCTGCACATGCACAGCGGCCAGGGCCTGCCCATCCTCACGACTGGAAGGAGCTCTTGCCTCTCCCAAAATCAAAAATCATTGCGAGGCGGCAGCTTGAAGGTGGCCACATCCAGTCCTTCCCCATTGAGACTTGCCTCTTGATGGAGTCTGGAGCTTCTCCAACATACAAAACTCCAGATGTCTCTCGTTAGAGAGAACACAGGGGCTAGCCACACCTCACCCTGCCAGGAAGTTTAGATTTTTCTAGCTCTGCTTTAAGGGGAGCAGTGACCATATATGTAGATGAGGGGTTTAATTAGGCAAATGCCTTGACCCCCAGTGAGCCAGCTTCTGGGGCCCTGCCTCTTATGGACAGCAGCCTAGTTCATGGTGCTCAGAGCTCCGTAGCTGTGCTTAGCCCCCCACGCTCTACCCCAACCCCAGGTACAACAGGGCCCAGGGCAGCCAGGGCCCTCTGGGCATGAGAAGCCCATGGAGGCAGTTTCCAGCATCCTGCCTAGACCCAGCTTGGAGGGAGCCCCCTACACTCCTGAAATTGAACCCCTGAGAGACAGCAGCTTCGCAGCAGCAGGTCAGTCACCAAGCGGACTGATAGGGTCTCGGACCTTGGGTTGCAGCTGGTCAAGGCCTGGCAGGTCCACTCTAGTTCTGGGAAGATGGAAGACACTGCACAGAGCCATGGGGATGCTTCACATGCCTTTGTTCACCGGCAGGCAAGCCACGCACGCTGCCAGCTGCGTGGGTTCAGTGGGAAGCCCCTGACCCCTTAAATGCTAGAAAGAAACAAAACCAGCAAGGTGCCAACAGACCTTATACAACAGAGCTTCATGCTAGCATGCGAGCCCACTCAAGGCTGTGGGAACCGTCTATCGGACCCAGTGTCAAAGCTGTGAGAACACTACCTATCAGGCCCATTCTCGAGGTTATGGGAAATAGCTTCCCTTAGTTGCCCAGACCCCTGGCTGAGGAAGCCAGACTGCCTGCACTCACCCTACAGGCCTCTTTAGCCATCCAGACATCCAGGTGCCACTCTCTGGGAAGAGTCATGGCAAGGCCACCCAGTTTCACCCTGGGAAGCCAGTATAGACTCTCCCAGCTCAGCCTTTTGATGGGAAATGTGCACATGTGTAGGTGAGGGTTTTTAATTAGGCCTATGCCTTGTCCCTCAAGTGGAAGTTTCTCAGACCATGCGACTCTCTGTACCTGCCTGGTTCCTGGTTTCAGTGCCTCTGACCTGCAAGGCTGGCACATGGCAAAACACGCCAGCAACAGACATGGGCCCTGTAGAACTGTGTGGCTCTTTGGGGCAATTCCCAGCTCCCTACCTAGACCCCAGCACAAAGGCAGCCTCTACCTCTTCAGGAAACCATTGTGAGGCAATAGCGCTGAAGCAGCCACGGCCCTGTCAGTCCCCATGTGGACCTGCTGCCTGAGCGGACCCCTGGCTTGCCTCATCGTCAAGATGTCCTGGTGTCTCTCCCTGGAGGGAGCCTATGGCCAGGCCACTTGGCTTGGCCCTGGCCAGGCAGCGCAGACACCCCCAGCTCAGGCTTTAGAAGGGCAGTGGGCACACGTATAGGTGAGGGCTTGTTATTAGGCCTGTCCTTTGTCCCCACAGGAACCTTCTCCAGGGACCCAGCCTCTTCTTACACCTTCCTGGTTCCTGATGCCAGACATCAAGGGCCTGCGTGGTCCCCACATGGAAACAGATTCCCGGAAGGGCCTGGGATGCTCCAAGTTGGGGATAAGGTGTTCTTCAGAATGGTTCCCAGTCTCCTATGGAGACCCCGAATAAAGGGGGCTCCCATCCTCTCAAAAATCATTGTGAAGCATCAGGTCTAACACAGCTCTAATGCAGCCAGAGTCCAGTAAGTCCCCATTTGGACATGTAGGCTGCTGAGGTCCCTGGCTGCGCCAGTCTTCGAGATGCCCAGGTGTCTCTTGTTAAAGGGAAAGAGAAAGATGGTACAGACTCTCCCAGACCAGTCTTCAGGAGGAAAATGTGCTTGTGCCGGTGAGGGCCTTAATTAGGCCTACACCTTGTCCCCCAGATGAGCCAGCTTCTCCGACCAGGCCTCCCTGTAAACTTGCCTAGTTCCTGATTTTGGCACCCCTGACCTGCATTGCCCACCCATGTGCAACAGGTGCCTGGAACAAAGAGCTATTTAGCAATGGGGGAATTTGGAAGATGACTGACAATTCCCTACAGTTCCCAGCATAAAGAGAGCCCCCAGGAATACAGTTGTGAGGCTTCAGCTTTAAAGCAGCCACAGTTCAGTTGTCACTGGAAAGGGACCGGGGCAGAGGCGGGTCTGTCCCTGCACAGTCTGGGTTCTTAATTTCATGCAGGAAAGACTTCACAACACAAGTGCAGGTGATCATGCGAGTACGTTTATTTCACTGGAAACAAAGAAAGGACTTGTAGAAGAAGTGAGATCATAGCAGCACAGGTGAGCCTAGGCAGAGCTAGCTGCCTTGGCCCTTTAGAAAGAAAGCCACAGAGGCAAAGAAGTGAGAAAGCTGGGCCACATGGACTCAGGAAACGAGTCACAGAGGCAAAAGGCAGGCCCTTGGAGACAGGTTCAGGGGGTGAGCCCAGGATGAGCTGCCGGTGCCTGCTGCTCCCCTGGTGGAAGGCTTGTGGAAAACCTTAGAGCTGAAAGAAAGCAAGCAAAGCTACACGCCTAAAAAAGAAGAGGAGAAAGATGCAGGTGTGTTCAGAGAAGTTTTAATTAGGTTCTGAAGGCAGAAATTTTAGGGGAGGCCCAGAAGGATCGCAATAGAATATTCATCAGCTTTCCAGGTGTGTTTTTTAATATGCTGATGCATCCAAATGAGTGAACACAGGGGTCAGGGTCATTCTCTGGTCAGTTTCACCTTCAAAGAATGTCACCAAAGAGGGACCGGGACTGAGGTGGCTCTGTCAGGGAAGATCTGCTATGAGAAACCATGTGCTCCTCAGAGTCCTTGGTTAGGGAAGACTCCGTGATTTATTATCTGGCTGTGAGTTGCTCGCTGTTTAATTGTCTGTCTGAGCTCCACTTGCCAAGGAGCTTTCCTAGCTTCTTATGAACCTGCCTCACAGTCAGCCCCCATTTGGACTTGCTGCCAAAGGGGATCCCCACTTGTCTAGCCTTCAAAACGTCCAGGTGTCTCTCAATGCGGAGAACCTTGGCCAGTGGGCTGGCTGTGCGCTGGCTGGGAAGTTCTGAATCTCCCAATGCAGCCTTCTGGGGGAAAAAAATGCCTATGTGTGGGGAAGGGTGCCTATAATTGGGCACAGGTCTTGACTTCCCAAGAGCCAGCCCCCAAGAGCTGGTCTTGACCTACACCTGCCTGGTTCCTGGTGCCGGTGCCCAACCTGTGTTGCCTGAGAAGTCACAGTTGGTGCTTTCTCAGGCAATGCAGGAAGCATTGGAGGAAGCTGGGGAACCTCCAGGCCTGGCAGGCTCTTCAGAAGGATTCCCAGATGTCTTAACAGCCCCAGCGTGGAGCGAGCCCCCACCCATGCCAAAATTCTTTGTGAGGAGCAGCTTTAAAGAGGCCACACTCCACCCAGTGCCTACTGGGACTTGCTGTCTGTTGGAACTCTGAGCTTCCATGGGCATCAAAATGTCCAGCTGCCTCCCACTGGAGGGAAATATCGCCAGGCCACCTGGCAGTGCCTTGCTGGGCAGTGTAAATACTCCCAGCTTAGTCTTCAGGAGGGAAATGCATGTATATGTAGGGGAGTGCTTTTATAATTAGAAACATGCCTTGTCACACCCCTCCCCAGAGCTGGTCCCTGGAAGCTGGCCTTTCTGGTCATCAGCCTGGTTGTGGTGCCCAGTGTCCTGAGCATGCACAATCGGTGTCTGCAGCTGCTAGGGGTGCCCCAGGCCTGAGTGGTTTCAGAATGGTCCCCAAACCCTACACAACTCCTGGTTGGGGCATACACCTCTCGTAAATCTCAGTGAGTCAGCAGCTTTCAAATGGCCACAGTCCAATGAGTCTCCCTTTAGATTTGCTGCCTGTCATGGCCCAGGATTCCCCAGCCATCAGGAAGTCCAGATGCCTTCCACTGGAGGTGCTCTGGCAGCCGTGAAAGAGCTCACCCTGACACGGCGGTGCAGATGGTCCCAGCTCGTTCTTCAGAAGGGAAACGCTCATACGTGTAGGCAAGGGCTTTTAATTAGGCATATCCTGTGTCTGCTCCCCCACCCCCACCCAGATGGTTCCTGGGACCTGCCTCTCTCTATCCTGTCCCAGTTCCTGGTGCCCAGAGCCCCAAACCTCCATGGACCACACATGTACACTAGGCACTAGGGGCAGACAGAGGCCCCTAGAACTGGTGGCTGGCCTGGCAGTTCCCAGTAGTACCACAGCCCCAGCATGGAGGCAGCTGCCACCCTTCCTGTAAATCTTACTGTGGCGGTGGCTGTAAAGCAGCCAGGCCCATTCCATCCCTCTTTGGACTTGCTTCTGGCTGTGTTGCCTGACTTCTCCAGCTTTGAGAATGTCAGGTGTCTCTCACTGGAAGGAGTTGGCGGCAGAGCCTTTGGCCTCACCCTGGCAAGGCAGCCCTGATTCTCCCCCATCAGCCTTCAGAAATAAATGCGCATCTGTGTAGGCAGGGCTCGTAATTAGACATGTCTCGTTCCTAAGAGTCCAGGACCTGGCCTCTGCCTGCACCTGCATGGTTTTGGTGCTGAGGCAGGATAGTGAGAAGCTAGGATATTCCTTGGCAAGTAGAATGGAGAAACTGAGACAGACAGCTGAACACAATGGCCGAGCAATTTACAGCCAGATA
The DNA here is from genome assembly GCA_007922815.1 of Macrotus californicus. Taxonomy (NCBI): domain Eukaryota; kingdom Metazoa; phylum Chordata; class Mammalia; order Chiroptera; family Phyllostomidae; genus Macrotus; species Macrotus californicus. The sequence continues at coordinate 5,691 of VMDR010008732.1, read as the reverse complement.
CAGAAGATCACCTCCCTAGAGATGACATCTAGTCGTATTTCAGCTCCAGGACCAGAAAAGCAGCAAAACCAGGTGGGTTGCCAGGACCAACTGCAATGATGAAAGATCCCCTGCCCTGTCACCTGAGAGGCACGTGACTGATCACACAGGTATCAGCATGAAAGGGTTGTCAGGTCACGAATAGAGACCCAAAGTTTTGTTAGACAACTGTGACATGTTTTCTGTGAACGCCTTGGTCAAGGGCCAAACTGTGTGAGAACCAAGACATTTGAAAACCAAGGTTTGACTGGACCGTCCTCTCAAAACATTAATTAAATGGACAGCTGGCGTCACATCGGTGACAGTGAAAGCCAGAGGCAGTGGCGTATCTTCTGGGTGCCGAAAGAAACCAACTGCAGGTCTAGAATTTCAAATCAGTGAAAATATTCCCAGAAAGAAAGGAGAATGAATACATCTTCAGATACACAAAAGCTGAAAACTTTGTCAAAAGCAAATCTAGACTAAAGAAAGCATGAAGCTATGTTCTTCAGGCACAAAAGCAGTGTCTTGTTACTCAGAACTGAAACGCACAACAACAGCATGCATGTCAAGAGAAAAGCAACTGATGACAAAAGATTGCAATGTCTTTGCGTTTAAAAGTGTGTAAAAGATCAAGTACAAGTACAAGGAAGCTTCACCTGTGGAAAAATCCAGGATGCACGTTACAAACTCTTGAGTATCCAGTGGAGGAGTGTATACACCTCAAGCTCACAGAGGAAAGGAAACGGACACTCCATCAACCTCAAGACATAATAGTAAAGAAAACAATTCTTTAAGGTAGTAAAAGGCTGAGAACAGAAAGTACCCTATCAGATATTAAAAGAGAGTACAAAACTGGAAACCCAATATTCTATTTGGGAAAAGCAGAAACAAGCATAACTAACCCATGAAGACAGAATAATTAAATTAAGTGTTGTAATGGGTAAGAATGCACAGATGATATAAGGCGACCGATACAGCCTATAGTAAACCCTCCCATTTGTTCTCCAACAGTGGGCAAGATCTACTGATCCTGGGTGAAGATTTTTGTGAATTCGTAGTGAAAATTGTCAGTGACTGAAGCCTGTTCAAGACTGGAAGAGTGTGCATTAGCTTTATTGAAAGAGAAAAACCAGTGCTATCATTTTCAGACGCAGACAAAGCCACATAAAAAGTTGAAAGTCACGATTTTGGGTGACAATTGCTTTCCCACCAGTGATACCACCAGGTCCTCCTTGCTGTGTCCATCCATCCCTAGGGAGGCCCAACTGGTCAATGACCCTCACTTCATGCAAGCGCCCGACCTCTGGTTAATGTTTGCTTCTTTTAATCCTGCCTCAGAAACAGCCACCAGCCCAGAATGCACCCCCGTGTTTCCTAGACCCGCTGCAGGACCCTCCACCAAGAACCTGACTCCAACGACGGCCCTGCTCCCCTCCGTGCGCTGAGCCCGCGCCCCGCCACTTCCAGGGAGCACAGGCCCTCCTGAAAAGTCAGAGAGTCCGCCCGTGTCAGACTCCAGGTTTGTCCCTGCAGAACTCTGGCTTATTAGTTGTTGACAACTGTTTTAAAAGACACTGCAGTCTCTATAGTGCTAAATGCATTCGCTGTGTGAGGCTGCCTTTATTCTGAGAGAACCTTCTTCTTCCTCTTTGAGTGACTTAGAATGTCTTACAGTTTATAAAATAAGGGTGACACTTTTTACTTCTCTTAGCAATAACACTAAAAACAAACTAAAAACTTGGCTTAAAGCATCACCGCACAATATTCACCATATTACATTCCACAAATTTTTCTTCTAAACTTATGTTTCAAAAATCAAATCAAGAAAAAAGAGGAAACAACTATAACTGGTATCAAAACAGTAATTTATCAGCACTTCCAACCTTTGGAGGCCAGAAAGAAATTGTTTATTTTTGTTCATTTTTGTAATTGCCCCTAGAGTGGAGGCAATTACATTATTTTTGTTCATTTTTGTAATTGCCCCTAGAGTGGAGGCAATTACATTACTTGCCCGGCCTGGCTCTCACTGAAACCCATCTTCAGGGACAGTGTATTCTGGAACCTTGTGCCACCCGGACTCCTCACGGGGGCTGTAGTCCTCAATGCAGGTCGGGAACAAGGAGGAGGGGGCTGCTCTGCCTGGGCCTCTCCAGTCCTTAGGGACCACCTGGCCTCCAGCCTCCTGTACTGGCCTCACCGAAAATCGGCCTCTTGCCTGTGCGCCACAGTGACCCTGTTTACAGGGTGGCCTTTCAGAGCACTCGGACCAGGCTCTGTCTGCAGGAAATTCTGGCCATCCTGGTGGAGACAGGCATCCTGGAACAGAGAAGAAAGCCCTGAAGGCTCAACCTCAGGCTGGTCTAATCAAGTCTCAGAGCCGGGAATGCAGACTGTAAGTTCTTAAAATAGCCACTAGGGGGCAGCACTCACCTAGCGACGGTGTGGAAACCACAGTTCTTGGGCTCTGGCACTCCCTGGCACCTAGAAATGGTGGGTAGTACCCACGCTGATCAGGAAAGAAAAGTCGCTGGGGGTGAAGTCTGAGCCCTGGACTTCCAGACCCATGTGGCGGGTCTGCACGCTGGTGGGAGTCTGGAAAACTTGGTTCATCCTGCAAGGACAAAGGAGGGGTCTTGGAGATGTCACCCATGAGACACACAGACAGGCGGCTCAGAAAGGCCTTTCCTTCAGGAGCCCTAGGTACACCTCCAGTGCAAAGAGCACCTTCCCTACCCTTCCCTCTCAAACCTACCTGGGCGAGAGCTCTCCTCCGAGGCGAGCCATTAACAGCAGCCCTGAAGACAGGCACCTGTCTCCCTGGGAAGGCCTGCATGCTGCACAGACAGCACGGGAAAGAGCCTATGCACCCCTCGCTTAGGGAATGGGGGTGCTAAGCGAGGCCGGAGCCTTGGGGCACAGTGGGGAGGAGGGAGGCCCCACGGAAGGTAGCATTCGCATAGCTGGCCCTCAGCTGCTGCTCCACCTGGGCTCACCTCGAGACCACGTCTGCTGACCGGAGGGAGGAGCCTGCAGAGACCAGCCTCCTGCTAAATAACTGGGTTTTCAGACACCATTCACGTTTTAGAGAATGTCAGCCCTATCAAAGAAGTTTTCAGCACAGAAAATAATCTCTGGGAGATTTGCCAGAGACATTCAACTTCTAGGGAATGAACTCTAACAATTCACTGCCTAACAGAGAACCTGGCTGGACTGTGGACTTCCTCTGTCACGGGGCCCCAATTTCTACCTCCAAAGAAATTTTCCACTTCTCTGCTGCCGTAAGACACGCCCTCATTCTTTCCCAGAACACACTCACCATTTGCGTGGCTTGGGATTTTCCCAATGCTGCTCACCCTGGGGCAAACGCTCTTCCTGTATCAAAAATTTTACGAGCCCGAAGGGGGCTGAACCAGCTGCACAGCACAGTCGGTGGGCTGCAGGCTGGTGGCTCATGGGCTGGGGGCAGGTTGCTGCATGCTGTCTGTGGCCCCTCTGCCCAGGGCAGGGCCTCAGTCACAGCAGGTGCACAATGAATGTTTTTGAACAAACGCATGACTTGCCAGAATCATTAAAAAACATTTATGTCACCTCCATAAACTTCAGCTTCACCATAGGCTTATGAATATCACCTCAGGCAGAGGTGGGAAGGTTGAATAGACAGACCGCAGAAGCAGGGCACAAACACCCCCAGGGGAACAATTCGGGCATGACTTGGGGCAGGGGCAACAGAGGTGCAGGCCACTCAGTGCAGACTTGAAGACAGAGTGAGATCCGAGGAGACCCAAACAAAGATTTCCTGGAAGTAGACAGGGAAGCAGACCCAGCAGAACCTGAATGAAGGACCCGGGACAGGGACAGGGGTAGGGGGTAAGGGGTGGAGGGCAGTAAGTCCTGGGTGTGAGTCGACTTCACTGACAATGTCACGAGGCCGTCGAGTGGGCCCAAGACTGGAAGACAGCCACAGCGGGCTTCTAGGCTCAGGCCACCGTGGCTACCCCCTTCCCCACCATGAAGGGCAACCCCCACCTCCCCGGGGTAGATCTGCTCCCAGCAGACCCCCACCTCCAACAACCCCCACCCCGTTTCCTGTCTTGTCTCATCGTGATGTCAATCACAGGAGACCCAGGACCGACTGGCAGGTCTGAGCACCACAGATGCACCACAGATGCACCGAGCGGGTCTCGAAGCAGAAATCAAACAGCCTAACTGGAATAGAAGGACTATCGACAATAAGACATGAAAACTGCTTTCTTTTTGTTGTTTTAAAAAAAGATAAAAGATTTTAACAGACATTTCACAAAAGAAAATCTCTAAATGGAAAATACGCGCATGCAAAGATTCTCAGTATTATTAGATATCAGGAAAATGAAAATTAAGCCACAGTACCTAGAATGGCTAAAGTTAGAGATTAGTAATATTAAATGTTGGCAAGAAGGAGGAGTTACCCAAACTCTCACTCATTCCAGGAAGAACATAAATGGTACAACCACTCTGGAGAGTGGTGTCGATTCAAACATGCATTCACCATAGACTCTAACCACTCCTCTCTTAGGTATTTACCCAACAGAAACGAAAACATAGGTCCACATGAAAATGTGTATGCAAATGTTCATTGCAATAGCCAAAAATAGAAGCACATGAAATCTCCCATCACACAGATTAACAAATAAATAAATTTTTGTACACCCACTTACACAGTATACACAGATAGACTCCCCAAGGCACACTATGCAGAAACAAAAAGGAACAAAATATCAGTGTACACAGCATGCCCAAATTCCAAAAACACCCTGCTAAGTCCAGGCCAGGCAACTCTTCCTGTGTGGAGCCAGAAAGTGAGCACTTCAGGTTCTGCAAGCCGAGCAATCCTGTTTGTCTGCTCTGGCAGGGCGGAGGCGGCCGCATGTGATGGAGAGGACACAGCGTCATTTACAAACACAGGCGGCTGGCTGCGGCCCGCAGGCCATGCGTGCCTTGCTGACCTCTGTGCTGTCTCAAGAAAAGGCTTCCTCAAGCCTCATGGCACTCACCCACGGGCTGAGAATGAATACTACGTCCGTGAGTGAGGAGAATCTAACATAGCCAGATTCAAAACAATTACCTGTGAACCTGACCTTGTCCGCCCTCGTGAACTGAAGCTAATCCGCATATTTCATCAGAAACATCACAGAAGGTCTCATCAAATACGCCTAGTACAAAGGGAAAGGTTATTTGTTGTACAACTTTCCTTATTTATTGTATTGCTTTCCACTTTTTACGTTCACTGCATTTTCTTAACAGCTAACGCAGGCGAATGATACAACACGCAGGAAGGCAGATCACAGAGTGAAAGGGACTCTCCCGGACACCCCAGGCTCCGAGCACCGGGTCACCCCCGTAGGACCTACTGCTTTCCATTTCTTCCGTACCCGTCATTTAGAAACATGCACAGAAACGTCTTTTTAAATACACAATTTTTGTGTATTTCACGCATTTTCAAGATACTACACACATTGCTTTTATCATATAACACGGACTGTTTTATGAAACTATATTTTAACCAGCTTCCACGTCAGCACATAAAGACCTGCCACAGTTCTTTCTTAACAGCTACAAAACGCCCCCTTGTGTGAGCGTGCCCTACTCAAACGCATCCCCTCCTCGTGGGCAGTTAGGCAGTTTCCAACCTTC
>VMDR010008731.1:0-35638 GCA_007922815.1 Macrotus californicus | reverse complement strand
GACTCTTCCAGTTCAGAAATACAGATCTGGATTTGGAAGGAAAAGAGATCTTTAAAATGTGCAGGAAGAACTTTGCAAGGGGGTGGTGGTGAGAAGTTGGGGGAAGCTGCTCCCCAGGGCTGCTTTTTCATCCCGCATCAGGAAGCACGCCCTCCTGCAGAGCACCTCCCTCCCTCTGCTCTCCGTGACCTTGTCCACAACCTCCGCAGCTGACTCTGACAATGATTACTACAATACTTCCTGATCTCAGTTCTTCTGAGAAGAAGGATCAAACACCTCGCTTTCAGGATTCGTGAACTATTGTTGAAAGGGTAATAGACCCCTGAAAATGTAATTTCTCAAGAAACATTTGTGTCTTGGAAATATACCTTGTGTCAAGAGGCCGCATCATCTGAAATAACACTCTTGCCGATCCTGAAAGGATTTCCGTAACTGTTGTTGAGAGCTGTGCCCAGAGAAAGGGCTGGGTTAAATGTGCCTTAGCCAGCTCACCTACTATCCCAGACCCGGCTGGCTTAGCTGCCTTCATCTTGAATTGTTACTGTCCTAATGGCAATGATGTTCTTCACCATAATAACTCTTCATTGCATGCTTGCAGCACTGTACTGAGTGAGTCGCACAATTTCTTCTCATTCACACATGCACCCTCCACGTTCTCCCCCTGCCAAATAAATAGTGCCGTTAATGTCATCACTTCACAAGTGAGAAAACTGAGGATCAGAGAGGTCCAGTAACTTTCCCAAGGACACATGGGGAGCCAGGTTTTGAACCCGGGACATGTGCCCTCAGGCTGTGCCCTTCACCATGAAGCCATTGACTAAAAGATCTCTGAGTTCCATAGAGGTCTCAGCTGGTAGACATAGCTGCCTGTTTTTCTCTTTCACCAGCTACTCCTTCCCGCCAGGTGTGACCCGTGCTCTGATCTTCCCGTGACCTTGGGCCTATTACAGAGTCTTCACGTACACACACACTGACCATTTAACTAGGAGTCTGGCACTGTCATGTACTCTGGGGGCCCAAGAGGGAAAAAGGTAGTCTTCTGCTTTCCAGGATTCTATTGTCTACTGTGGAAGGCAGGCCAGAAACAGGAACATGATGGCCCCAAATGACAACAGCACAAATGATGGAGGGACAGAGTGGGGAGCAGCCTACACATCCAAGAGTATGGCACTGCAGTCAATCTCTAGGAAATGTGAAGGTCGAAGGAGAGTTTGCCAGACATAGGAGGAGATGCAGGGAAAAGCATTTTATGCTAAAGGCACAGCATGTACAACAGCACAGAGGCATGAAAGGACTGGGCAGGTTGAAAACAGTGAGAAGAACTGCCTGCATTTCAGGCATCACCTGACCTGCTTTGGGCATTCAGAGCTCCTTGCCTCAGGCTGATCCTGAACTCTGACTTCCTGTGCATTTTCCTAATCCCCTCCATTGACTCCTGGGACCTCTATTTCTGAAAGGGAGCTGACTCTTCTCTAGATTTGGATATGTTTGTTTGCTTGACTCTTGCCCACTCACCAAGATTCTGACTACTGGCGTATTGACCTTATACTACCAAGTCCTAAAGTTTGGAGGGCCAAGATGGTTTCTAAATCTACCTTTGGTTCCCTGCTCCCTAGCATCATGCTGGAACCGCAATAGGTGCTTTAAATATAATGGCAGTGAAGAAGACCTGTTCTACCATGTCTCTGCGTGTTCCTAGGAGGACAGTGCCCATGTATCCAGGGCACACTCAGGACCACCCAGCAGGCTGAGGATGCCAGAGCTCTGCCTCACCTTCCCTGGCCTCCTGCTCACAGCCTTCCAGGTGCACTGTTCCTGCAGCCCAGCCTCCCTGAGCCAATGCCTCCTGAATGGGCAGGGAAGGCCATTCTAATCACTCGATGGTCCATGGTGGGCTTCGGGGCTCCAAAACCTCTTGACAGCATGTGCAATTTTTTGGTGTGTGTGCATGTATTTTTAAGGAAGTAGTTTAGTATTGTGGTTAAAGAGTTAGGCTCTGGAGCAGGACGATCCCCATTCAAACCCTGACTTTACTACTCACTGAATGTCATGGGTTGATGTGTTCTCCAAAAAGATATGTCGAAGTTCTAATTCCCAGTACCTCGTTATTGGGAAATAGGGTCCTTGCAGATGTAATTCGTTAAGATGAAATCATTAAAGTGAGCTCTAACCCAATATAACTGGTCTGCTTATCAGAAGAGTGGAAAATGAGAGAGAGAGAGAGAGAGAGAGAGAGAAATGCCATGTGTGGACAGAGGCAGAAGCTGGAGTTACTCAGCGACCAAGAGAGAAATGCCCAGAATCACCCACAACACCAGAAGCTCAGAGAAAAGCATGGAACAGATTCACTCTTGGAGCCTTTGAGGGAGCGTGACCCTGCAGACGCCATGACCTTGAACTTCTACCCTCCAGACCTGTGAAAGAATAAATGTCTGTTGTTTCAAGCCACTCCATTATCCTTTGTCATGGCAGCCCTAGGAAACTAATACGCTAAGTGTAGCTGTGGCCAAGTTAGTTTAACTTTCCCTGCCTCGGTGTTTACGTTTGGCAACAACAAGCAGCATCTGTTTCCTAGGGCTGGAGATGAAAGCGCTCAGCACAGTACTTGACTCATAGTAAGTGCTGAATAAAAGTTGCCATCATTGCTACTTGTGGTTTTATTTGTGTTTTTACTACGAAGAGGGACGATGGCTTTCATTAATTTTCAAGTCGTCTGTGTCACACAAAAAATGCTGAGAAGCACTGCCCTAGGTCTGGCCATCTACGGGTGACTACAGCCCGGCAGTGCGTGGTGTCCGCCCTGCCCCAGAGGAAAGAGGCTGCAATCCCTGGGCACCTCCTCGGGGCCGGAACAGCACGACTCCTCATGATTCACACATATTGCCCACCTTGCATGCTGATGGCCATTGAAAGAGGTAAGAAAAATCATCTTCTGGTCGAGCCACTATGGAAAAGAGTATGAAGTCTCAAAACATTAAGACTAGAGTTCCCATGTGACCCAGCAACCTCTCTCCTGGGTCCCTACCCAGAAAGTCTGGAGGCAGGTATTCCCAAAGATATATGCACCCCTATGCTCATTGCAGCACTATTCCCCGTGGCCAAGACATGGAGATGACCAAAGTGTCCTTCGATAAAGATGTGGTACCCGTAAACAATGGGATACTTCTTGGCCATAAGAAAAGATGAAATACGGCCAACTTGCGACACACAGATGGACCTGGAGAGTGTCATGCTAAGTGAAGTCAGTCAGTCAGGAAAAGCTAAGCACCATGTGATTCCACTCACACGTGGGATATAAGACTGAACCTCAGAACAGAAAACAGTGTGATGGTTACCTGAGGGAAGCGGGGTTGGGGGGTGGGGGAGGAGTAGTAAAGGGTGAAGGGGGCCAAATATATGCAGGTAATGTATCCTAGAACTGTATAATTAACACCTATATAATTGTATTAATCAATGCCATTCCAGTACATTTAATTTTTTAAAAAGTAACCAAAGAATCACCCTTTCCTGCCCCTTCCTGCTCCTTCTGGCCACAGATGTCCTGTGTCACCCACCCTGCCAGGAGACCAGAGACCTTCACTGATTTAGCCGAGAAGGTGGATATAGTTGTGGAACAGGACCTCCTCAAGAAAGGTCACAGCCTGGCCACACAGAGGTGCTAACTTTGGGTTAAGTAGGAATTCAAAAGGGTTTAGGAGACAGAAGTGGTATGAAATCATCCCTTGGCTTTCTGTGTGATAATGGAAAATGTGCCAGAGTCCACCAAGTTAGAGACCGTCCCTGTGGATTCTCTCTGGCCTGTGGACTTCTCCTTTTCCAGCCCAGCCACTCCGCAGATGACGCTAATGAATGGGTACGTTCCACACTATAAGAAGGCAGACATGGTGTCGCCAAGGGCACTTCCTTTTTGGCTTCTGCTGCTAAAAATGTCCAGCTTAGGTCACTGCCCGTGTCTGAAAATCAACCAGGCCACGTTCCTCAAAGGAGCGACTTTTCCCCCCACTTCCATGAGATAATCTTGACTTCTCCTTTTTAATGGGCCGAGTTCAGTCCTTTACTGCATAAACTTCCTCAAACCATTCAGAGAAAAGCTGGGAGCAAACTTGAAAGACACGAAGCTACAATGAAACAGACCATTAGCTTAAAGTGTCCAAGAGATTGACAGGAAAATGGGTTTTCCTGGACGGCAGAGCCACACCTGGAGGAGGCAGATGGAGCACAGAGAGCACAGCATAAAAAGAGGCACCTTGGCCAAACTGATTCCTTCACCCTCACGCCACGGAGAGGTGTGCTGGCCAATGTCTGCCATCTATTTATGCTCAGAGCTTGGTGAGTATGGCTGATTCTTTCTCTAACCTGGTTCAGCCCTTTTGGCTGATTTTATGGGTTGGTCCAGTCCCCCAAAAGTTAAAACTTATTTTCAACCTTTCATTAAAAACAATCTTCTTTCTAATGTCTTAATAATCTAAGTAAATGATGAAACCCATTTGGTGTCCACGCGTGGGGATCCCAACCTGAAGGATCAGATAGAATTCTTTTTTAAAGTACCAGCAAGAAATAGTCTTGCTCTTGGGATGAAAGAAGAGCTTTAAATATGAATCAGCCAAACTGGGTTTCTAACTGGGTGGAGTGCCTTTGTCCCTGTACTTGCCCCCGCCCCCCACATCATTTTGGGCCCCAATCTTGGCCAGCTTGGGGTCTCAATTCTGATAGTTTGGGGCACCTGTCCTAGAAAAAGAGAAAAAAGAGTCTTGAGAAGAGATGCTCCAGAAGATGGCATTTCTGCTCCATCCAAGATGTTCCTGGGTTATTTCAGCATTTCCTTCCCGGATGTGAGGCAAGACGCCAGATGTGAGCACAGACCCCACTCCTGTCCAGAAAGCATGCTGAAGACAGTGACCCCTTCAGTGGGGGTAGGAAGAGGGGTCGTGAGACCTCAGTCAGCTTCCCCAGACAGCCCAGGATCCCAGGGCAGCCAAGCCCAACCGAGGCCAAGTGGAGAGTGAAGAGAAAAGCAAGCAATGGCAGGCAGATTCTAACACCTCTGATCACCAAAGGCTCTCAGGTTCAGCCTGGCAGGCAGGTAGGCACAGAGCCATATTTTCACCTGGATGTTTTAAAAAGAAAGAAAATTCCCTTTTCTTAGTGTGGCTCAGCAAGAACCTCCCAACTTAAGTTTCGGGTTGTGGATGTTCCTTTACAGCTATGATCTGAATGTTTGTGTCCCCCTAAACTAGAAATGTTTGAAATCCTAGCCCCCCAAAATGATGGTATTAGAAGGTAGGGCCTTTGGAAAGTGCCTAAATCATGAGGGTGAAATCTCATGAATGGGATTAGTGGTTTATAAGAGAGATTCCAGAGAGATCCCTTAGCCCTTTCTCCACGTAAGGATACCGCAAGAAGTCTACAACCCAGAGAGGGCTCTCACTGTGGACCACGCTGGTGCCCTAACCTCACACTGTCAGCCTCAAGAACTGTGAGAAATAAATTTCTGGCCCTGGCTGGTGTGGCTCAGTGGATTGAGTGCTGGCCTGTGAACCAAAGGGTCACGGGTTCGATTCCCAGTCTAGGGCACATGACTGGGTTGTGGGCCAGGTACCCGATAGGAGACACATGAGGCAACCACACATTGACATTTCTCTCTCTCAATTTCTCCCTCCTTTCCTCTCTCTAAAACTAAATAAATAAAATTTTTTTTAAAAATTCTGTTGTTTATAAGCTACGCAGTCTGTGGTATTTTGTTGCAATAGCCCAACTGGACTAAGACATTTCATATCACAGGCTACCAAGTTATTAGCTCACATTGTAAGCTGGTCACCAGTTTGGGGAGTAGGTCCCTCTAACAGCCTTCTCATATACTTGACACTGTTTTTTTTAAAGCCAATAGCAGTTCACAGTAAACTCTGAGACGTCTAAAGGGCATAGTTCTACTCCCCAGATCTCTCATCCCTGATGGACTGAACAGCTGCGCCAGAAAGCCCAGGCTCCCCACTAACCCACTGCCCCCATGTGAACAGCCTGCTTCCAAGTGCCTAAGTAAAAAAGAATCCGGCATCAATCATCCACCAAATGGGATGTTTCATTCTCCCCTAACTTCACTGTGGGTGTTCGAAAATAGAGTGAGGTTGATTATTCCTTCTTTAGGACAAAGTGGCCACAGCCACTTCCCCACAGCTCTGTAGCCAGCCTCCCAAAATGCACCATCTAAATATTTATCATAGCGTAACATAGGGTCGACTTGGGTTCATTAGTTTTTCTGATGCTCCCCGGCATTTGATATGAGAAGGGAGTGCCGTGAATACTGTAAATATTTACAGAGTACTTGAATCAGAGAGTCTGGCTTTGGTTTCAAATAGCTCACCCCACATTTCTCCCACCGGCAACACAGACACCGTGCCCAGACAGCGAGAGGAAACCCCACCGGAACATACTAGCTCTTCTGCGGCAGACGAAGACAACCACCCTAGAAGGCACAGCGGAACAGAGATGCCCAAGCTCTGTAGTTCCATAATGGAAGCGCCTTTAATTATTCATGCACATGCGGGTTTAACACTATTTATAGTATTAAAGTTAATCATTTATTTAGCACAGTTTCTCCCAAAGAGTTCCAGATAACCTTTATAATGCTCATTAAGCAGCAACTTGTAATAATTAGTACTTGTCCCTTTTCTGTCTTCCTGGCTGGACCATAGACATCCCAAGGGTAGGGCCAGTATCTGCTGGTGTGTAGCTTTATCTGGTGCCCAGAACGCAGTCTTTTACATAATAGGTGTTTAATCCATATTTCTGGATTAAACACAGCAATTTACACCTTTGCTTTTCATTTGACTTTCAAAGATGCACAGGAGAGATATTATGTTGAGGCTTCAGCTTAACTAGTTGAAGCTCCCTAATTTGAATTACTACCTTTAGTTTCCTCTCAATGGTAGACTTCGGGGTCTTCTAAAGAGCCTCAAGCAGAAAATTAGGAGACCTGGTACTCTTTCTACCACTAACCTCTGTGTGATTTTGAACAAATGCTTGCTTTGACCATGAATCCAGAGTTCTTTGTTTGGGGATCTCTGGATCTCCTAGATATCCACGGATGAGCTTCAGGGTCCATGAAACCTCTGGAACTGTCGGAACAAATGTGCCAGGGCCCAACTGTGCACTTCTGTCTGATAAGAGAGTGGCCATAGCTTCAACACGAGTCTCTGAGGACTCCATAATTCAAATAAAGTTAAGGACCACTCTCTATTCCTTTAATAATTGAGGGTAGTGATGGAACAGATTAAACTGGACCTAAGTGATGCATAAATCAAGGTTGCTTGTACCATGCACCTCAGCTCCTAGCTGTGGACACCTGCTCCAGCCCACACCCCTTCCTGAGGTTTGCTCCCACCCTCATATAGAAGAGCATCCCCCTGTGTCCACTTCATTCTCCCCTCTCCACTCAGTGTGATGACTGGCTCTGCTGGCCAGGACTAAGGACCTGTGGATTGGTCATCACCATGGGCCCTTCCCAGCTCTAAGTTCAAGTCCATTCCCAGCCTCTCCCTTATCTTTAACCAAGGGCATGATGTTGTACAAACTTTTTTGCTACATCCTAAAGCATTATTTTCTTCTATCTGGACCTGCCTTCAATGCTGGCTCTGGGAAATGTTTCTCAGAAAAGAAACACAAGTGGGTCTGTAGGATTAGAAGGGTAGTGAGTACAGGGCTACTGCCTCGTTCTGTGGAGAGCTGCAGTGAGGAGAGTCGACCTGCAATTCCAGCCAAGAATTAGGTGACAGAGGAGTGGAGGGGTGGGGGGACTCATTAGCCCCATTACTAGTCACTTCTGGTGCCTGTGCACAGCACCGATGTGGTGAAAGTAGTATTTGTCTTGGACCTTCTACCTGCCATTCAGTCACGAGGGTCTCTTCCCTTCAAGCCCAGGCTTTTCCATTTTTTTAAATCATTGTTCTATTACAGTTGTCCAGTTTCCCCCATTGCTCTCCCCTGACCCCACCCCACCCCCACCTTCCAGTGCAATGACATTACTGGAGGTGATGGGATTTGGGATTGGTGCTACATTTTTGAGATTATCAGCTAACACCTTAAATAAGTTATCACTTTAACAAGCCCAGGAAAATCTGCTACTTAGAGGAAGGTGAGTCATTTGATTTCCATGGGCTATTTTTTTCTCTCATTTCCAAAGTGAAAGGGTTGGACTATATTAAGCAAATAGGTTTTAACTCCAGTGTAACTCTGGTTGCCTAGACCTATGCTTCTCAAACTTTATTGCACATACAGATGATCCAGAGATCTTGTTAAATGCAGATTCTGGGGTGGGACTCAAGATTCTAAATTTCTGTCAAAGTCCCAAGAGATGCCAGTGCTGCTGGACCATGAAGCACTTCGGGGAACAAGGCCCTAAACAGCCATGTTGGAAAGATGGAGGCCAGCCAGGACCCAGGAGGAAACAGGAGAGGGATTCGTTAGCAATGTCTGTCCAGGAAAAGAGGGAAGTGGAATGTCATACACACACTAGGTGCTTCTTAAGAAACTCTCAGAATCTAACACAGTCATTCTCAAAGTTGGACTCCTGACCAGCAGCAACAGCATCCCCTGAGAACCTGTTGGAGGTGCAGATTCTTGGGCCTCACTCCATACCCACCAAATCAGGAGGGAGTCCAACAATGTGGAGTTTAACATGCCCTCCGGGTGATTCTGGTGGACATGAAAATGTGAGAACCATTGACCCAACACACAAGTCCTTTGCAGAATTGATGAGTATCGCCAAAGTCAGGCATGAGCACGGGCTCCACAGAGTTAATACTCAAAAGTATGTATTAAACACCTGCATATAAACGACAGTGTTCCAAGCACAGGAGTGTTCCAAGGGAGGGAAGGGGTCCAGGTAACAGAGATGGGTTGAGGACCAAAACAACCCTCCTTATGTGCCCTGTTATTCAACTGTGGAACTCTGATAAAAACCATTAATGTTTATTAAGAGTGTACCTCAAGCTTATTTGGTTTCCCTAGTAAAGTTTATCTTCCAATCCACAAAAGGTATATCTGCTTCCTGTCTTTAAAACTGATCAGAATTTAACCCAGTGCCATGATCTACTTGTCATTCCCACAACCTTGGGAAATGGGCCAGGTGAGCTTTGAACAAAATTCCATGAGCCGAGTCTCAAGCTGGACCCATGGGTCTTTCCTGACCTTTTAAACAGCTGGCTCCAGAGACAGTTGGATGCTAAAACCTCGGGGGTCAAAGTAGAGTCTTAGCCCCAAGGAGGTTAACAACAGTAGTGACCAACTGCCAGTGACCCCTTCCAATGATGGGGAATCGTCTACACGTCGAAGGGTGGGAAGGACTCTTTCCTTCCAAGCCATCTCCATAACTCCAGGAAAAGTACTAAAAATCAAGCAAAACAACACTCAGGTGTGAAATAGATTATGATGCACAGCTGGAGGCAAAGAAGTTGCAATTCTATCCAATTACACCAATTTAATTGGGTGTTAAAAAATCTGAGGTCCCAACAGTAGTTTCCTGACCAGACGGCGGGCTGTATTATGGAGCAGCAGCACCTCTGTTTGTTAGGAATTGTGACCTGGGGCTGAGGAGAGAATGCCCAGCACATTGCTCAGCACACCCCAAGGTGGGCATCACTGTGACTTTAAAGATGAACTGGCTTCGAGTTTGGTGTTGAAGACTTCAAGGCTCTTCTCTGAGGCTCATGAGAACACAATGTGAAGGGGCCCGCAAATTCCCCCAGTCTATGGATTATTAGGAAAAGCTCTGTACTCGCTCACTTACTTCTTACAAGTCTAAAATGAACCTCCAGATTTTTGAAAAAACTGGACACAGCCTGAATGTCCAAGTTTAGGAGAAAGTTGAGTGAGTTAAGCTACATCAATACCACGGCAACAATTGCAGCCAGTACAAATGTCCGTGGAGAATTACTCATAACATAGGGAAATGCCGTAATCAATGTTAAGTTTAAAATGTAGGATGCAAGATTGTAGAATGGTGTGTTCTAAAACAATGGCCAAAAGGCATAGAATAGCAGCCCACATTTAAAAGTGATTTTTTTCTTATTTTTTAAAGATTTTATTTATTTATTTTTAGAGAGAGGGGGAGGGAGGGAGAAAGAGGGAGAGAAATATCAATGTGTGGTTACCTCTTGCGTGCCTCCTTCTGGGGACCTGGCCTGCAACCCAGGCATGTGCCCTGACTGGGAATCGAACCAGGGACCCTCTGGTTCGCAGGCCGGCACTCAATCCACTGAGCCACACCAGCCAGGGCTGAAAGTGATTTTCATTTATTGATTGATTGACAGGTGATGCCTTTGTCTTCATCTCGTTTGACTGTATTTTCCAAAATTTCCACAACTTCGTGTATCATTTTCATACACAGAAATAGAAGCAATTCAACAACAACAAAAAAATTGCTCTTACTCAGAGGTGTCACTTTAATCTCATAGATCTGTCATCTGTACTTGGCTTGCACATTATTTCACCCCGTGGCCATTCCTTCCCCTGGCACACTCTCCTTGCTCCTCTCTGCGTATCCACACCTGCCCATCCTTCAACCTGTGGGGCTCCCTGTTCCTCCAGGGAAGCTCTTGGGACCCTCCTGGTCAGAGTATTCCCCTTTCTGAACACCCATATCACCACTTCCCCCCACACCATTTACGAAGCCTTGAAATGTGGGAGAGTTTTATTGCCAGCATGTCATCTCCATGCCTAGTCCACACCCCAGAGCAATTACCCCCAAATCTCTCAGGTGGGGCTCAGGTATGAGCATCTTTTAAAGCTTAGTAGATGATTCCAATGTGTAGCCAGGACTGAGAATCACTGGTCAAAAGTAGAAAGTCACCTCCTATGTATAAAGCAATTATTTGTCCCAGATTTTCTGGGGCAATTCTAATTCAAGTATCTGTCGAGTTGATCCCATGTAAACCATGGAAGCTTCCCAGGAATCCTGGTGTTCCAAGGCTTAATAATAATGATGCTTATTGCTTATAGTTATTGGTGACAATAAGTATTATTATATTATTGATAAAATAATAATTATCATTGGTACTACCACATTAACTGTCTTTGACACGCACACGGGCACTTGACCATGGCACATTTTTTTTCTGATCGGTTCAGATATATTTCTTTTGAGTCCCTGTAGGGTTATCCAGTTTAACAAATAAAAATATAGCACGCTCAATTCAATTTACATTTCAGATAAACAGTGGATAATTTTAAAGGGTAAGTATATCCCAAATATATCATGAGATACACTTATCCTAAAATTTTATTTAATTGTTTATCTGAAATGCAAATTTAAGTGGGCATCTGTATTTTATCTGGTAACCTTTGGTTTGAGAATAGGGTTTGCATACTTGAGGGCTTTTATTGCCCGTCGTGCCAGCCTGGAGCCCTCTTACAGCCAGGGCTGAGCCCCCAGTGTGGCTGGGTGAGTGACTGCAGAATACACCAACTCCAGAACCAACCGGGAGAAAGATCCTGCCTCCCAGGCTCTGTCACTGAGGGGGTTTATTAGTGTTCTTTGATTTGCAGGAGTACAGACAAGGTTGAGTTAGGAATGCTGCCTCCAGCCTGCACCCAGAGCTTGGGAATCACTAGCTTGTATTGGCAGCAGCTCAAAACACGAGCATCTGGAGTGAGAGGCTTCTGGATGTGGACCTCATCTCTCCCAGCTAATGTATCATGTTAGGTAAGTTAATGAACTTCCTTGCGCCTCAATGTTCTCATTTGTAAAAGGGGGAGAGTAACACATTTCTACCTGATAGTTTTAGGATTAAAGGGGATCCTGTTTCAAAGTTCATAGCTTGGGTAACTGTTATTGTTAATATCAAAGGAATATATATTTTTACATATTCAGCCAGCCAGCAAACACATACACTAGGGGGCTAACTACCGCTCTGCCCCCAGCTGCCCTTCTGGCCCTTCTCCTGCCACTGCTGATGGGAAGGACTAGGAAGACACTAAGGACTAGGACACTAAGGACTGGGAAGGGGACTTGAGAAGAGCATGTTGTGGGAAAAGAAGGTGAGATTCCTCTAGAATTTGAGATTGAAGAATTCAAATGAGGCAGATCACAGTTGGCGGGATTCTATGCCAGTGACAGCCCAGTGGCCAGCTTTTGCTGGCAGATTTTGTGCACTTGAGTACGGTCCCCAATCCGAATGGAAATGAGTGGCCAGGGTCACAGCAAACACCGGGGTCTTTGATCAGCCCCGAGTGCTGGAACCATGGCCAACACAACTCCAGTGTGTCACTTCTTCAAACTCCTGCAGGTAAGAAACCATGTTTCTCTCAGCAATTGCTTCTACCCTGGGGCAATTCAGAATCACCTCGTCTGATGCTACCCACAGCCACCCCTTCTGGAATAGCGAGACACTAACCAGACTTGATTTTTCGGTTTTTCAAAAACCAGTTTGAAAAATATCACCTGGGACAACCCAAAAAAGAATGCCAGGCTGCCTGCTTCCCAGCGGTCCACAAAGAGTCATGTCAGCTGGCGGTCACTGTCAGCTTTCTGCTCAGACTGTGACAGGCTGCAGCACAGGGCGCAGAAGGAGGCCTCTCGGCTACCCCAGGCACTGGGCACTCTTCTTCCCACACAGATCCCAGTAGGGAACTGGAAATGGGGCCAGAAGGGAAGAGGGGACATGAGGGAGTGCGGGGGCCCAGCAGCTTCAGGTCATTCCTCCAAGTTCATCTCCTGTTGCAAGAACATCAGAGTACAGGGAGTTCTCCAGACATGTCTGGGGGAGACAGTGGGGAGAAGGAAGCCTAGCTCCATCATGACAGAAGCAAACCACTCAGCCTTTCTGAGTCCAATGCCCTCCTCTGTGAGACAAGGACAAAGGAGGCCACAAACGCAAACGTGCTCAGCAAGCCGTAAAGCACTGGAGCTATCCAATGGATTACTATTATTACATCTTTCCCCACTGGGATGGTGAATCCACCCAGATGTTGAAACAGCCAAAGCTATGAAGAGCTCCGTGATCTCTGCACACCTCCCTCAACTTAAACCAGGGAGACAGCTCTGAGCCCATGATAAACAATTGCTGACGGCCTGGTCTGTTTCCCCACCGCGTACTTGAGTTCTTTTCCAGTGTCTGTTCTGTATCAGGGAAGATCTTGCTGGCGAGCAGAGGGGAAGGGGAGATCCGTGGCTTTGAGGTGGTCAGGCTAAGGAGAGCCTGGGGCTGGTGACACAGGACGAGGTAGGTGTGGAAAGCCGTCCTGCTTGCTAAGCGCAGCTCAAAAATGGGGTTGACCCCCTTGGTCTTCTCACTTGACGCATACCCGAATGAGGTGACAACACACTGCAGAGGGCAGGGGGCTGGTCTTGTGGTTTCCCATCTGGTCTCGCTTGGCTTTGGGGGTTTGGCGCCTCCGACAGACACATGGAGAACAGCCTTGTCGTCTTGAATCAGACAGTCGGCTTCAGTGTGCACGAGTACGTGTGAGATTTCACACATGTTCACTGGGGGAAGGAGCCCGTGGTGCAGGAGAGGAGGCATATTTACATTCTCTGCGAGTATTTGGGTTTTTAAAGGAAAAAAATAGACATTTTACGGGGAGTGTTAGAAACCAAGGTCAGCTTTCCCCCAGTGTGGCATTGAAGAAGAAGCCCCAACAATCTGAGGCAGGAGGAAAGTCTGGTCCAAACCTCTGGGGCCGGGAATGCCCACCTGGTTCGTCCAAGAGATTCTCTTTCCTCACTCCCTCCGCCTGCCGTCGGCCCGCAGCAAGACTTCCCTCGACAAGACTCTGGGGCGGGATGGCACTCGTGCGCAACTTTAAAAATCTGTTCTGGGTAGCACAGGCTCTACAGCCCACATGCCAAGAATAAAATTTAAAAAGTTAAGTGCCTTAAAACCCAGAGGTGAGCATTTTAAAAATTTGACTAGTTTTACTTTCTGAGTTCCTAGACTTGTCACAATAAGCACAAATTGGTTGACAGAGATGATAAAACAACTGTTGAAAAAGTGGACACATGTACCTCTGCGGTGACAGTGCTGCCGGAGATGAGGCATGTGGATAAGAGCCAGAGCAGACAGCGTGGTGGGAAGGACCACGGTCGTTCCCCACCTGCTCCCGGCGTCGACACAGGTGCTTCCTCTCAGTCAGCACTATTCTTCTCAGGGGTCTCAGCCAAACTTAGCCATCTTGAAGAATGCCCCTGTGAAGTTAGCTACGAGGCATTCACGACCATGCTGGATTGTGCTGGAGTAGACCAAAGACTTCCACAGAGGATTTCATTAGTAGCTCCCACAGCTATGTGGGATGACAATTATTATCCCCATTTGTAAGGGTAGAAACTGAGACTCAGAAGAAATTCAAATATTTCCAATTCCCAAAGTAAAGAGGAGATGGAACTGGGGCTTCTGATTCTTAGACTTAGCCAGGGGCCAAAATAGCCTAACAGTGAAGCTTGCCAGCTCCCATGCGGGGTTGTCGAGGTTCAAATCCCAGCTCTGATACTTGCTTTTCTGACCTTGGGGCAAGAATCTCAAATTCTCTGACGCTCAGCTCCCTCATCAGTAAATTAAGGTTGATAATAATAGGACCCACTCTGCAAGGTCATCATAAAGATTGAATAAAGAGATACATGCAAAGCACTTACTCCAATGCCAGACATTCAACATATGTCAGCACCCTGAACTTGGAGACTATTGATTATGCAGGCAATGTCAACTATTCATATTTTCCAGTCTATTCAGATTCCCTGATATGTCTTGTTTTTCAATCCTCTTTGTAATAGACTCCAGTAGTCACTGCATCTATTAAAAGGTCTCTTCAGACCAAAACCTCTTTCTCAAGAGTGGGAAATTGCGACCAGCCTTGTTTCATTGCAACAATGTGAAAATCTCCTCAAATGTATCTTTCACAGCTCTCAGGAAATAAGCAAAGGTTACAAACTCCTCCAGACTCCCCATGTCTGCAGTTAAATGAAAGGAATAAGGCTCTTCCCTGCAACATTGTCAATACACCTTTGTGAGTGGAAGAAAACATTATTTTTAATAACTTATCACAGGGGTGGGGGGAAGGTGTAAAAAAAGAAAGTCATCCACTGAGACCAGTGCTTATTCCTGGAGGGTGTGGGCGGGAAGGATAGCAATTTTTAGTATTTAGACATTCAACAGTGCTTCAAATTCTTACCACAGATACATATTATTATGTAATAAGGAATTAAAAGGTGGCCCCATTTCTCAGCTGGCTACAGGGTGCACCCTGTAGAAATGACCCTTAGCCCTTTCCCAACATAGAAACTCTAAATTCGTCCTTCAAAGCCAGCTCAAGTTGTTAAGAGAATAGATCCTAAGAGTTCTCATCACAAGGGAAAAAAAAGTGTTTTCTCTCTCTCCTTTTTTTTGTATCTATATGAGACGAAGATATCAACTAAACTTATTGCGGCCATCATTCTACAAAATATGTAACTCATCTCATTAATGCTGCACACCTGAAACTTACCCCGCACTGCATGTCAGTGATACCTCAATAAAACCAGAGGGGGAAAAAGGAAGACCTGGATCAACCCTAAATTCCTCTGGGAAGCCCTTCCGGGTGGGGCTCATTACCTGCTTTCTGTGACACAAGAGTACTTGGCATCCTCCAGCACTGCCGCCCTCCGCACGCTCAGCCTTTCATTTGTCGGCCCGCTTGGCAGAGGTGCTATGAACAAGGCCCTGTGGGAAGTGAAGATCAACAAGACAGGGGAGGTGCCCACGTGCATGGAGCAGGTTCTGGGAGATCAGCAGTAACCCCCAAGTCCCGGAGTCATTAGCTGCCCTTTTGTCATGGGCTCTGATGGAGACGAGCCAAGGGCCAAGGGCGCACACACGCTCGGGCGACCTGATGTAGGCCCAGAGGCATGGGAAGGTTTCTCTGTGCAAGTGATCTTTCAGCTGGGAACTGAGAGATGAGAAGCAGCATTAACTAGGCGAAAGGGTGGGAGGAAGACCAGTTAGTTGTGTTTTGGTCTGAGCACCCAGGCAGGCGCTGAAATGAGAGGGAACAGAGCACACCAAAGAAATGAGAGTAGATAGACCCAGCCTGCTGGTGCATTAGACCCTGGAGAAAGGGCTAAGATGAGATCAAAGAAGAGGCAGGGGCCGGATCACAGGATGCTTTGCAGAATATGAGCTTTCAAACCTTACCCTAAGAACAAGCAAAAGCCACTGAGCGATTTATCCCATGGACTCCAATGGTTTTCTTGCCTGTCTTTGTTCACCTCCACTTTAACCAGCCCTTAGCTCAGTGCCTAGCAATTAATGGGAGCCTAATAATTATCGGTGGGATGGCTGAGTCCACTCATCCTAAAGAGGAAGATCCTGCAAGCAGAGAGTGTGGCTGTGCATCTCACCTCCCTCCCTTCCCTTTTGTGACCCACCCCTACCCCCAGCCAGGCCCGCCAGCTGAGAAGTATAAAATCCACACAAAGAAGCATCAGTTAAAAATGAGATGCAGAGCTGAGCCATTTCTTCCACTTCGCAGTCATTCCAAAATGTTCACAACTGGCATCAGATATCATTATCCTGACATCGGAGACAAACAGACAAACTGAAACTGGAGACTCAGAAGGGGTGAGCAGGTGCCAAAGGCCATACCGCAAAGCTATGGCCACTCTGAAGTCAGATCTTGGCCAGGTGGTTGTCAAGGGCCGACTCTCCTCATCTGCTGCCTCAAGGATGCATTTTGGGGCTTACTTATGTTAATTTGCTTGCCTCTGGCTCAAAGGGAGTGGGCACAGGGGCACTTTTAGTGCTGCACAGGAATGAAAGCATACTGGAACCATCCTGACCTCAACCCGCACGTCAAAGCAGGTGGACTTCTCCACGGCAACCAAGAATGGGAAGTCAATTGAGAAGTCATTTAAAAATTAGAGTTGGGGGGGACCTCCTGGCTCACAAGGGTCAGGTCCCAGAAGCCAGGGCAGAATTGTTCCCTGTGGTGAAGGGTCTAATGTTTTGTCCACTCAAGTTTTAAATATATCTCCCAACAGCTCCCTCTGGGGATGCCTCTCCACAGGGCCATAGATCTTGCTGTCAGAGCTTTTTCCCTGCTATTCAATCTCACTTTTCCTTGCCTCCACTTCATCCCATTTGTCTTCAGCAATGATTTAGACAAGGGTGTGCTGACGTTTGAAAACAAAAAGGCCTGTCTTTGCCTTCAACTTTGTTTTCCAGGTCCCTCTACTTGCGGAAACTTCGAGATCCGGGAGGGAGAGAAGGAGGGAGGCAAGCAAACAAGGGGAGGTTGGTTCTGGAAGAAGCCATTCCAAATGGCTTCTGGGTAGACACAAGGAGGGGGCATTAGTGTGTCCGGAGTGTGTGTGTTACTCAGGTCCTGGCTCTCAAAGGTGGAAGGGACAGTCACTGGACAGTCACCGGGTTTTCTGAGCTGCCCGGAGCTTAACAGCCTCTTGGCGCCAAGGATGAGACAGAAGGTGGCAGCAGAGCATCAGGCTCTGTGGGCCGGGCAGTCCTTCTGGATCACGCAGCAAGTCCCAACAATTCTCCTGCGTGTTTAATGGGCGCCCAGGGAAAGCTGCGCTTCAGCCAAGCCTGAACTGCAGATCTGGCCGGCCTTTTAAGACAAACCCCAAACAGTCAGAATTCTGTGAGCACAGCCCATTCTCTCCCAAAGAACATCCTGCAGCCAGAATTTAATCCAAAGAATAACTTCAGTCCTAAACGGGGATGTTGGGCCAAGCTGATCTAAATGCACAAACTTGGCAGTAGATCTGGTGTGTGTTGTGAGCAAATTTTTTGTGCTTAAAGAAATTTGGGGTTGCTGCATTTCTTTTCTTTATTCTCCCTAGCCCTGAGTTATTAATTGCTGCATTTGTTTCTGGATTTCCGATTTCCTTTCGCTTGATTTCTTACTTATTTGGTCGAGTTTGAATGCAGTGCTTCAGAGGCAGAGAGCTAGAGAGTCAGCATCTCTGCCTTCAGCTGGACTCCCGCTGGGGAACCAATTAAACGTCCTACCCACCAGGGAGAGTGTGATATTTTTTATTACTTTCTAATTTCAGGCCCTGAAATGGTTTCAGTGATCAGAACATTCTTCTGCTTAAGAACCTAAAGGAGCCCGTGGAACAATGCTTTGATTTGTATTTCATTTATAATGGTCCATACTCACAGAGTGTACTCCAAGGACTTCCATGGGGCCTCAGATTTTTGAAGTGGGGAAAAAGCAAGACAGAGAACCCAGCAAGGAAACCTTCTTCCTACCTCCCCTTATCCTTCTGCAAACTGCCAGCTACTTTGGGAAAGTCTTGCTTTGGGAAGTCGGTGAACTGAGAACAACAAAACAAGTAGAAGAATTAGAACAGAACAATTACACTGGATTCTCAATGTGTTTAAAGTACAATAGCAAATCACAGCCGTTCCTCTTTCTCATTACCATGGCCAGAGAGTAGGGCCTCCTAGATGCTCATTAAGGCAAAAAGAAGGTTGGGTTTTCATTCTAAATACATTCTCAGGAGCCCCTACCCCAAATTCTCACTGCTGTTTGTTTCATGCCTCTTTCTCTTCTTTAAAGAGTTAGCATGAAGAGGAAAGGCTTGAACAGAAGGTGGGGGCTGGGGTCCAAATTAGTTCTTATGAGGAACAAGGAAATAGAAGTCTAATTCTCCCTGAATTTCTACTTATTTATCTTTGCAACAAGGAAGGACACCTTAAAATCCAGAATTGCTCTTGGATAAAACCAAATACCGACAGACTAGCAAAACAGCTAAAAGCCCAAATTACGATGAGCCACTCCCACTTGCCACGGTACTCTTGGCTGAGTTTTTTTTTAACCCTTTTTTCTTTTTCTTTCTTTTTTTTTTCCTGGCTTGCTTGCTTTGACAGAGGTAACTCTGAATGTTTACCTGAAGTATCTCCCTGATACTGAGGCGACTTTTCTCTCCAGCAAAAGCTCCCCTGAAAACAGGGTTTGTTTCAAGTCCCATTAGATAATGCTCAGTGCTGAATCTTTTACTAGTGAATGATTTCCTTTAGTGAGATCGATGACAAAAACTGACATATTGTGACCATGCTCAGTGACAACTTTTGTAAAGTGTGATCCAAAAATTAACATGTATAATTTTATAATAAGCCAGCTACCGTATTTGCTATCATATGAATGCTCTGTTAAAATTATCTTTTCTACTTTTAAATAGAATTCCTGGGAGAGCAAAAATGTTTATCCTTATTGTTTATGGTCCCGTGAAATACAGCTTTATCATGTGATTCAAAATTCAACAATATAATTTAGCAGTCAGTATTTATTTATTTAATGAGATGGTAAGCATTTCTTTAAAGTTTGTCTAAATTTAAATTCATAAACCAAGCAAACTTCTTCCTTCCTTCCTTCCTTCCCTTCCTTCTTTCCTTTCCTTCTCTCCTTCATTCGCTCCATTCATTTTGAAATCCACAAACTGAATGTTGTTGGGTTTTAAAGGACTATAAAAATTCAATTTCCCTTCAAAATTAGAGTTGTAGATTATTTGAAATGACCAACTTCCTTGAGAGGTCTTCAGGAAGAATACTGTCTCTAACTTTGACTGAAAAGGCAATGTTCCAGATCAAAATTTTGTCCAGGTCTGCACTGGCAAAGAGAACCGAACCAGTTACACAATGAATAGAAGCACAGATGCATGAATGAAGGAATACACAGGCAGACATAAAGGAGAATCAAAATCCTCAAAGCGCCCGGTTAACCAAGGTGCTGAGTTACCTGGACGACGGTCTGCGCTCTCCCTGAGACTCTTAGCTGCAACTGAGTAAACACTCACTGTGCCACCTCTCACCTCCTGCAAGAGAGCAGATTGTTAGCCTCTGGGAAGGAGCGCTATTTCAATCAACCAATTTGGCATGTGTTTTACAGTTTCTAAAATTAACACAGAATCCAAACAAAAACATGGCAGGAGTGGAACTATACACAAAGGACACTGTCACTCGGTTCCTCTAAATCTGTTCATTATCAAAATTAGCTGCCTTATTTGTCCCCCTCTCGTTTTTCAACGTCCACCATTCATTAACCAACCTGTCACTGTGTGCTTGCAAAGACCAACTTTTCCAGGATTCTCATTTTAAATACAGGGTTTGATAGGAGGTCCAAGACTGGGAGGTGAGGGGGATCTGGAGGAGGCGGAAGTCTGCAGGTAGGACTCAGTGTCACTTCTGGCTCCCCTGGATTACTAGAGCCAGGACTGTGTGTGGCAACAGTGCCAGTTTGTTCCTTGCATTAAGCAAAGCTAAATTTTTCCAGGCTTCGCTGAGGAATTTTCTTCACAATATCTGCATGAATTAGGAAGCTGACTTCCAACCAGATGTCGGGCGCTCTGCCCTTCTCGTTTGCTCAGGGTGTATCGATGTTTAACTCATCATGCCCCTCGTGTTTGTCTCATTTTTTAACCCATTCTCATTTAGGGGTTAAAAAGGAATGGGAATTTCTTTTTAAGTCACTTTGATTTTACACAGTTTCGGTGAACAGATCCATGAAACCCCCGCAAAGAATGTTGATAGAATTGAAGCGGGGAGGGAAGGGAGGAACAGGGAGAAAGCAAGGCAGATGATTAAAAACCAAGCCACAGAATAGTTAACTACACAGTTTCCCAGAGAGGCTTGTGGCCGCTCACCTAAACTGAAGCCATCACTAGGGTGTCCTTGTCGCAGATGCTTCCTGGGGGTACTTTATCTTGAGGAAACACACCCCGTGAAGAGCTTTGCAGGAAGCCAACTCAATGTGAAAAGGAGCCACAGCAGATTCTTAAAATTTTGTCTTTCACACCCTGACTTTTCACTTGAACATTCTTATTAAAAATTTCCTCCATCATCCTTAACATATACAATTTTCCAAGACAAAGAATGACTTTTTAGAGTCTCTGTGTGCCCATAACATTCTGTCTCAGAGATTTTATTAATCATCATAAAAACATCAGTACCCATCAGAATCACTTTGGAAAAGGAGAGGCAATTTTTCCTAAGAGCAAGTTCAAATTGTCTGAGACTGACGTTAAAATGAAAAGGGGGTTGACTCGAGACTGATGATTGATCAAGGACATGCCATCCGGAAGCCAACCTGAGTCTGCTTGGTTGGAAGCAGGTGCCTACCGTGCCTGAAGCCAGGAGCAGCCCCGTGTGGTGAAAGCTGCAGGTTAGGCATTTATCCATGACATGGGGGGCAGGGGTGGGTCTAGGGGTTCAACACTACATATTTTTTATGGCATGAAGGATCCTGAGAAGGTTAGACTGAAGTACTTAAAATGACTATTTGCCCATTCCCCAGCCAGCTCTGAGCATTGGCCCAAGAGCCCTCACTTGCTGATTGTCAGTTAAGAACAACCCAAACAGCAAACATCCCGCAGGGGGTTCTGTAGGGTGGTCTCCTTGGCTTACCTTCCAGAGGAGGTGGAGCATGTGATCATGACCCTTTTCCCCAAGTGTCCTCACTTTTTCTTTTCATGCCATGCCTTAAGCCCTGCAGTCAAGCAAAACTTATATCACAGAAATTCAAAACTCTGATGACCAAAAGTTGGTGAGAGGTTCTGAGCCATGGGGTGTAATGCACAAGGCAAGGGCCCCACCAATAGGAGAGTGATTGAGAAGCAATCCATTGATCTTACAACCCACCAACACCCAGGCAGCAGGGGGCGGCTGTGAGGGCATGGGTTCCGGAGTCAGAACACTGTATCCGTTCTGTTATTTCCAGTTACTCACCCTCTCTCAGTTTGTACCTCAGTTTCCTCACATGCAAGACGTAGGATGACACTATCTTCTGTAGTGGATTATCGAGCTTTTAGGAATCCCCGTGTGAAAAGCACCTGGTATCTGGTCAGCCCTCAGACTATGCTGTTGTCTTCTCTTCATCACAACCAAAAAGTGTTTTGTGATTACTTCCTGTAATAAAAACGGTCACGAAACTGGCTGAAAGGCAGCATAAATGGGAAATGCGTACTGCCAGGTACTTTCAGGGGCAAGACCCAGAAATCTTCCCCAGATCAGCAGAATGCAGCCCATCTGACCGAGGACCGCAGACCAACACTCCGCTCCATTACTATAGAGAATGATGAAGAAGCATTCAAGGCAGTTCCTGTCTCCAAGAGGTATATGGTCTGGGTGTGAAAATCAGTACACATAAACTATCAGTGAGAACTATTCATGAACAATATGAAATAGGATAGAATGGAAGAGTAAGTTGTGTGGCATCATCAAGACGCTCCTAAAGATTTCAGAGAATGCAGAATCCTGTTCATCGGAGTAGAGCAGAAAGACCCAACAATATTGTGAAGTCTATGGTGGTCTCCTGTGGTGGAGATTCACAGAAACCAACTGCAAAATTTTGCGTGTGTATGCATGTCTATTTTTGGTGGAAGGAGTAGTTTCAATTACCTTCTCAAAGTGATCCATGACTTCCCAAAGTTTAACTGTAATTCTAGTGGTTGGCACTATTGAGTACTTGCCATAAGCCAGCCTGTTCCACTTCACCTACATTAACTCAGATAATCCTCAAAACAGCCCTGGAAGTAGGTACCATTGTTCTCTCCATTCTACAAATGGAAGAGGAAATGGAGGCCGAGAGACGTTGAACATCTCACCCGTGGTTACCTAGTGTGTCAGACTGAATGCTTATGTCTCCAAAAATGCATTTGTTGAAACCTAACCCGTTCTGACGGTATTTTGGAGGTGGAGCCTTCAGGAGGTGATTGAGTTTATTCAGATGAAGTAGCAAGTGGGGTGCCTTCATGGCAGGATTAGGGCCTTTATCATCAGAAGAGGAAGACGATTCCTCCCCCTGCCACCTGCCCTGATCCCTTTCCACGTGCAAGACACAAGGAAAGGCTGTGTGAGGACATGGTGGAAAGGCAGCGACTTGCAGAAAGGGAGCATCACCCAAACCTGACTCTGCAGTCACCTTGCCTCCAGGACTGTGAGAAATAAATGTTTGTTGTTGAAGCACCCAGTCTGTGGTCAGCCTTCACTGACGGAGACTCCCAGCTGATGAGTGACAGGGCTGGTTCACCCCCTGACTCCAGGGCTCTCGCTCTTCCTGACTCTACTTTAGTGCAACTACTAAGTTTTGACACTTGCTTTATTTCGAGAACCACTCGAGTCAGACGGCCCAGACCTGGAAGGGGACGGTGGGGAGGACCAAGAACCACTCTCACCCCTTGGAAATCAACACTCTCTGAGTGAACAAGGCTAGGCTGGGTGCACTCACATCCCTGATTGGGGATTCATTCATTCATCTGGGATTTATTTATGTACAGAGAAATTTACTCTTACAATAAGAATACACATAATACTTCTCCCAGCAGAAGTTTTCCCATTACCCAGAGTCCCTTGAGCCATGCCCACAAGGTCAGGTAAGCAAATATATTCATTGGACAAACAATTACCATGAAAGTGGTTCCACCAAAACTCCTCCGTTAAATGTAAGTCCTGACAAAGTATCTCATTCCTAACACTTTCTCAATTACTTTATTTTGAATATCAAGGAAGTGCTTGGGGGAAGACATTAGCCTTAAGTGACCTCAACTGATAATAGTTGATGGGGGAGAGGCGACCAGAGGCGTATAGATGTCATCTGATAATATCAAGTGAAAAAAAGAGAGATAAAAATATTTAACACAGATTCAGTTGTTATTTCTGAAGATATGACTTCATCACTAAAAACACTGAAGGTATTTTAAGCAAGTTTTTTTAAAGCTCACTTTATAAAAAGGCATATTGTAAGTCATGACCTTGCAGAGATCATACATATCTTCCTATAGGACAATTGAAAAAAACCTCTTGGGGCGCAAAATAAAATTTCCAGTGACAGTATCTGACACGGAGGCAAAGTGCTGTGCCTTGAACAATTTAGAAGTGGAGGTGATGTGTAAGAAGAACTGTGTTTGGTGACTCGAAAGGGGCTTCAATGACAAAAGCAAGTAACAAGGGTGCAGGGAAAGAGTCTGAATACAAATATTTCATGATCTACACTATTTTTTAAAAAGACTGGGGAAAAGAATATGTCCAAGTGTTGATACTATTTTATTTAATATGCAATATATGCAAATAATTTGATCCCTTAAGTATGGAAGTAAACATCTCACTGTTTTGTAAAAGCTCATATATTCAAGTTGTTTTTTTCTTGGGAAAGGGAGACATCACCTCATATTTGAGTTTGCCTTGTACTCAGACCTACAGTCAATTGAGGTACCTACTGTTTCAGACTCCGTGGGTCACTGTGGGTGACACATCAAGCACAGGCTTCTGGCCCTTGGAGAGTATATGTTCTCTGGGGGAGATCAGACAGAAGCCAGAGAAGCAGCTTCCATGGAACTCAGTATAATTTGGCCCCAGGTAAGTGGTTCAGACGATGTGTTGGAAGGAGGCAGAACAAACTTTGAGGGATGCTTCCAAATGACCTTATTGAAACTCCAATCAGATGTGTCACGTTAGGAATATTGACTGAAGATCAATATCCCTAATGTGTTTTCCAGGGCTGCCTTGGTCTGCACACTTCCCTCTTGCCACCCCCATCCTAGCTTCACCTCTTCATCTGCTGATCCCCCTGCCCTGACCAGGCCTTGCACACCCTCACCCACACCTCCAACTTTAACTCTCCTCCAGCTACACTGCCCCCACCCTCAACTGTGCTTTGCCTTCATGTCTGCTCTTTTCTGGGCCTGTCTCTCTGTCTTTGCAACTTGCTCCCTCTTCTCCCTTTCCCTCGCAAACTCTGCCATTCTTCACACTTCAGCTCAATGCTCACATCTCCTGGGAAGCTTTCCTAGACCCCAGTTTTGGTCATGTTCCTTTGCTTCAGCTCTCACAAAACTATAAAGTATTTCTCTTCATTTATGCTCATGGAATCATTAGTGCCATTGTTGACTGATATGTGTCTTTCCCTTCATACCCTAAGCCTGTGGAGAACAGAGCCTTCATCCTTTTTGACTCATCACAGTATCCCCGAGGCCTGGCCCAAAGTAGATACTCCAGAAATAGTTGTTGAGTGAATCGATGATTAACTGAATGTGTATTTGCAACCACCTTTTAGCCTTAGACTTGTTATAACCACCTTTATTATATAACAATAGCTAAAACCTAATGGCATTACTATAAGTCAAGCACTTTGGGTGTCATATCTCATTTAATCCTCACACAATCCTATGATGTAAGTTCTGTTGTCATCATTACCCTAGTTTTTCCTACGAGGAGTCTGGGGCTCAGAAAAGCAGTGAAGTAATTTGGTCAAGAGTGTGCGCACAGCTGGTGGGGGGAGCTGCAGTTTCATCCCTGGTCTGTTTGACTCTAGAGAGTTTCATTACATCATATCATATCACATCACATCACATCACATCACATCACATCATATCACATCACATCACATCATATCGCATCACGTCATATCACATCATATCATATCATATCATATATTCTCATCTGTGATGCTCATTGGAATCTACACATGCGATCTGGTATGAGATCTACGACCTTCAAATGCTCTCAACTACAGCCTTTCATCTTCACCCTCTGACACTGCTTTCCACTGGCGGCCCCACTGTTTGGTAGTGACATCCTGGCTGGTGGAGTCATTCTTACTATTTATAAACATATCTAATATATTCTTTATATTACTCCCTTATTAAGACTGGACTAAAGGCCCTACCCCAGGGCAGGAAATGCATCTTTAAACATTTTTTTAATTAAACTATAATTGGCATAAAATATTATATTAGTTTCAAGTGTACAACATAGTGATTTGACACTTGCATACCTTATGTTGTGATCACTACGATGGTTTAGTAACCATCTGTCAACACACAAAGTCACTGCGGTATTACTGACTGCACTTCCTGTGCTGTACAGGAAGTACATCCTTGTGACTTATTTATTTTATAACTGGAAGTTTGTTCCTTTTATTTCCCTTCACCTTTTTCACCCACCTCCCCACAGAGGCAGAAATGACATCTGGCAAGCACTGGACATGCAGTGGGGACTCACCTATTACTCCTTTATGGTTGATGACATCACAGGGATTTCCTTACAAATAACTACTCAGAATTGAAACATAAACCAGGGCTAAATCATACACAGCTTTGATGTTATTGCTTCCTCCAGAAATTAATCAACATTGTGTCTCTAATGGATGATATTTTCAAAATTTCATGCAGTTTCTTTAAGCCATTAGCAAATATCCGCTGGGGGCTAGTTGCTGGCCAGATCCACCACTTCCTTCACCCAAATCCACCTGTTGGCTGTAGAAAGAGACACTGGCCCAGATGGTCCACATGGCTGCCCTCTGTCTTGGGTATCTGAGTGGCTTCATTAACTCACTGAGACCATTGGTGACTCTGTAGGAAGCCCATCCTTCATTAATGTCACTAAAAGCACCAAGTTACCATAACACATTACCCTTTCAACCTCACTCTCAGATGCCTCCCCAAGACATAAGGGAAATCCAGGAACAAAACATCTTCATAACTACAGAAGTTTTCTGTGAGATCAAAATGGCAGCAGAACTTCTTAATTGTAAAAGAACAGATTAAGGGAGGAAGAAGCAAATAAGAAATGGTAAATAATAAAGAGCATGATTAGAGTTCTTGGGCAGAGAATACCTACAGCTATCTTTATAGCAACTTAAATAGGCACAAGCTCTAAGTGCAAGGATAAAATGAAATAATGGATGCATTATTTCTAGTGGGACTTGGGTTGCTATCTGGCCTAATTACTCGTGATATTTCGCCCGACGTCTAAGGAGCTTCTTCAGAGGAGAGAAATAACAGTTTGTCTCCTTGAGAACAGAGAACAAAGGGCCTCAGCGCTCTTCAGAAGCTCGTCTATCATTAGGAGGAGAAAGAGTCTGTCCATTAGCAGGAAATTCCCCTAAAAACCTTGAATATCTCCCCAAATAATCCCTCAATAACCTACAAATGCCCACAAGGAGGTAGACGCAGAAACCATAGGACTCGCTAAAGAGGTAAGAGAGAACATCTAGTGCTCACAGGCCAGTGAAACGTGTCCTCCATCCTTGCTCTATGGTGACTGGAATATGTGTGTGTACACATTTGCGTGCACTGTAACTACAAAATGCCCTTTATTGTAAAAGTCTTTGGTAAAGAACAATAGAAAACCAAAAATAACAATGGCCTGAACAAGTGGCTTTCTCCTCCTTGCAGCCAGAAAAACCTTGACAACAACAATGTCTCTCCGTGGCTGCGGGTCTGAGCAGGGGAAGCAGTCAGCTCAAGGGTCTCCTTCTTGCCCTGGCTTACTAGACAGGAACAAAGCACTTCTCTCTTCCTTAGGACCGTGACATCCAAGGCTAGCAAACACATTCGTTTGATTGACTTCTAGAATTTAAATTGCACTCCTTCCCTTGCAACCCATTTTCATTAGATCTTGGACCACCCGAGGACTCCACACAGTACTGCAATTCTACAAAGGAGGGACAATGGTTGGAAATTTGGGGTAGCAAGGCAGGGGTTGGGAGAGATGTTTTGGAGCTGGCGGGCTATCCAGTAGCCTTCCAATGATCCCTTGATGTAGAGTTAGATGTGGTGCAGAGCCAGGCCTGGGAACGCCTAATAGTATGACTAGCCTGGTGGTAAACAAATCTTGTTCTTATGATCATATCTGTTGTGTAGACAGTTCCCATCCAAAGAGTGAGAGACTGAAACTTGAGTCCTAGATGTCCCAGCTACAACCAGGATTTTCTTTTCTTCATGTATCTCAAATATTTAACCCTGGGAGAAGCCACCAGATGAACGCTCCTGATTAACAACTTGCCTGTCTAAACCAGGTTTCTGAGCACAACAATCTAGCTTGACCTGTCACCTCTCTAGGCCTTAGTTTCCTCTGTTGTAAGATGAAGCAAGAGTTGTCTGAAAGGTAAATGGTCCCAGTGGAGAACTCTCTTCCAGCTTGGAGGTTGCATGACTCTCCACTCACGGAGAGGGCAGGATCGCCCAGTGGTTTCCGAAGACAGAAGCAGAGCATTCAAAGTTTGGCCCTGCCACTTCCCAGCTGTTCACACCTGGGAAATAGACCTCTAACCCCAAATCACAGTTTCTAATCTGTAAATGGGGAATGGTAACAGCACATACTGGTGGGGCCTCCCAGGGGCTAACTGGTCATCTTAAGTGCTTAGCACAGTGCTTAGCACGGTGTGTGTGTGCAGTGGGTGTCAGTCATTGCAGCCCCAATGACCCCGGGTCTCCCTGAAATACATCCACCCTGCAGAACATCACACCCACCCCCAGCTTCACAGGACACGCACGCAGACTGACTTGTCATCTTTGATAAATGTTGCTTTTATTAATTAACTCTGTGTGAGGGAAAAGCTAAAGCAAAGGCATGGAGGGAGTAGGAGTGAAGGGTGGCTGAGCTGTGGAAAATTCCTGAGTTATTTCCCAAACAACCTGGCTTGGCAAAAAAGAAAGGGGGGAGGAGGGAATCCCTCCCCAAGCACATATCCTGTTAATTTTCAAACCCAATTGTGTATTTCAATGGAAATTTAATCCATATGTTTCTAATTCTTTTGTACTTAACCTACCAAAGCATTGTTTAAAAATTATTATTTGATGTCCAATAAACAGACTTTTCTGCTGATTTTCCCTTGCAGCCACCTGGGTGAGAGTTGCCTGAAAGACAAATGGCCCCACTTGAGACTCTCAACCGAGCAGCCACCCTTCCGATCCTCTTCCCAGCTAGAGATGTTTGGACTGGGGCGGATAGCTGGCCTGGGGTGGTCATCTATGGGCATAATGGCCACCTCTGAATGTTGCCTGACTTGAAAAGATGAGCTTATCTCCCACCGAAAAGAGAGCCAACCCCTCTCTTTGGAATTTGAACAAAGCAAGACAGAATGGAGGTGCTAGTGAGCAGTGGATCCTAGAGCCACGTAGTCGTAGACCCTGGACTAGGGCCATTCTGGGCTGTGTGAGTGGGTTCCCCCAGAAGTAGACCCTTGAGTTTACTCGGGTATTAGTAAGCACTGGTCAGGGAACGAGAAGGAGAGAAGGAAGGAGAGCAAGCCAGTGGAGCACATTTCCACGGAAGACAATTGAGTTTCCTCTTGCTGGGGAGCTCAGAGGGCCAGGGTAGAACATGGGCCTCAGTTGTCTTAGCCAAGGGGTGAGGGAGCTGGGGGATTTACCCTCTGATTCCTCTCAGTTAGTGGTCGAGGACTGCTCCCCTGGGGTGTACATGCCCTAGTACTTCTGGTCTGCCCTGCAACAAAGAGTCATAGGTGCTGGCAGTTAAAACTTGGACTGTTGTACCCAGAAATGGTAAGTGCTGAGGGCCTTTGTGCAGGGCAGACAGCACCACAACATGGGCTTACACGTGGATCGAAGCTATGATAGTCAGGGAGGGAGACAGAGATAGTAGAATAGGTTTGAAATGGCAACGGCACGGAGACAGGATGCGGGAAAGATGGTGTGGAGGAAAGAGTGGGAAAGCAGGCCAAGACATCACAATGGGCTTTCCGTGCCAAATTCACAAGGCTGTATATATCCAAAGGCAGTGGTCAGACGCTAAGGCTATGTAATGCATCATGAGATTGAGCTCTAGAGAGATCCCTCTGGCAGGTTGTGGTGGATGGATCTTCAGCACGTTGTGGGAGGGGCAGCTCAGCTGCAGCCAGAAGGTCGGTTAGACCTCGTGCACTGTGCCAGTGGAGATAGGATGAGGGCTGATTTAGCTCATGGCTTAGAGAGATATTTGGAGGGTAGATTTTCAGGATGTTCAGCTTTGGGGAGTGGAAAGAGAAAAGAGGTAGTACTAATGGAGAAAGTCCACAGGATGACTCATAGGGTACAATTCAGTAGTAACTGCAAGGCTTTTCCTGGCCTCCACTGTGGAAATGGATGGTCTAGTCCAGAGATTTTCAGCCTTTTTCATCTCATGGCACACCTAAACTAGTGGCTAAAATTTCACAGCACACCTAAAAATATATTTTTTGCCTATCTGACAAAAAAATAGAAATATTTTTGATTCATTCATACCGGACAGCTATTGTTATGTTGGCTGTTGTCATTTTTGTTTTTATTTGACAGTCTTAGGGAAAAAGAGTTCAGTGCCCTGACTAAAATAGTCAGGTATTATATGCTTTAAAAATTCTTGCAGCACGTCCATGTGCCACGGCACAGCGATTGTAAATTGCTGGTCTAGCCCACCCTCTCATCCAGAAATGCAGTAGTCATCCATGGAGCCCCGCTTCCATTCTTAGAGCTCAGCCAAGGAATAAAGTATGTTGTGAATGGTCTTGGGGAGAGGAAGGAGTGAGGCAGGATCCAGACACACTGACTGTGGAATGCTCATCCTTTCCGTGCCCTGCTTTCCAAACATCTTACCCTTCTGTTCTGGACCTTCCAAAGACTGATGCCAATCTGATATCTCAATTTCACTTCCCATCCTGGTCCTATGCATGGATTATACAGTACTCCAAACTAGACTCCTTGCTTTTCCACTTCATGCCTTTTTCCAGGCCATTCCAACCATCCAGGAAAACTTCCATATCCTCCAAGTTCCAACCCCACCCTCCTCTTCCATGAAGTCAGGCAGATAACCTCCAGAAGAAGAAGGACCTGCAGGAAACACAATCTTGGCTCTTCTTCTGAGTAGCCTGGGAAGTATGGCGAAATAGAAAAATATTTCTGCTCCTCTAGAGGCCCAGGAACTAAGAAGCAGGAAGCTGGAGACACAGTAGGTAGCACATGCTGGGAAAGCCTCTATTCACAGTAGGAGAGAGAATCTGACCACCATTTTGCTGGCCCTGCCTGTGTAAGAGGGAAACTCAGGAATGAGCTCCTACAGGAGGCGTGCACCCAGACTTACATCTTTGCCAAGATTTCACATAATGGCAGATGGGGGGAGGAGGCAATTCCCCATAATAAACTCAAGGTGCTACATGCAACTAGAAAACAAATGTCTCTTGCAGTGAGGACAGAGGACTTCAGGGGACCAGTGGCTACCACTTGTCCATGCCTCATTGTGAAGCAATGCATGATGGCTGCATGGCAGGGGCTCTGAGGCCCCATTCCGGGCTGGAGTGGAGCCTGGGAAAGTGGTTTCTTGTATGTTCCAGCCTCACTGTGGAAAATAGACGTGAACAGCTTATACTGACTGGGATCTTTCTTTGGCAGATCCCACAGATGACCTTTCCCCAGTACAGAAACTCAGAGTAGGAGGAAGAAGAATACAGAAGTGAAGGTCACAGAGTCCAGAGTCTTAGTCTTGTCTCTCACCTCCTAGTTCTGTGTCTTAAGGCAAGTCTCAGTTTCTGCCTGTGTAAAATAGACATGCCAAATCACTCACCTGATTTACCAGGATAGAAATAAGTCACAGTTGTCAGTGTGGTGGAGAAAACATCATACCAAGAGATCTGGATATTGCTATTATCCAGACCTGTGTGTGATTACAACTAACCTCCCCCCACAGTTCTCTTGCAAAAAAACACATGCAGCATGCATGTATACACACATGTGTAATGTACATATGTGAATGCACATGCACATCATATCATGAATCAAGAAAGCTTTTGTATAACCACTGATGTACTTGGATTTCAACTGAAAAGTATCCAGCCCTCCAAATATCCCCCTGGGGGCACAATCTGTTGAGGAGTAAGGCTGAAAGTTTTATCACTCTTCCTGTAGCAACCTAAATTTCTCTGGGCCTCTCCCAAGTCAAGTAAAAGTCAGGAGAATGCTGGCTCAGCATTTCAGTTTCTGCGAGGACATGTGCCAACACGATATGGATCACGGACGCGGGGGAGTTTTCAAACCAATAATGCAAATGAAAATAAAATAAGTTCGGGCAAGCAGCCTGCTATGTTAATACCCATGTTCAGCATTATGAACTACCTTTCCCTGAAAACTATTGCCCTTAGAGGTACTTGCTGGAAAACCCAACGTTGTTCTCTTAACGTAGAGGTTTTAATCTTTGAGGCTGAGATCTACCAGATGCCAACATTTTCAGTGGGGCTTCTTCCAATCTTAACGTGAATGTTAATTACAGCCCTCCTTGTTTTTATCTCACTTTCCCCTCCTCTTTTCCACCAGGTCTATTCTACTTCCCTGGCATAGATTGAAATGTCTGGGCAGAAGCTGTTGTTCTCTGTCAGTGGTTTCTGAACATGCTGCAACTCTTTCCAAATTGTAAAATCTCATCTTGCTCCCTACTCTGGTCCACCTTTCCGGATGCTGCAGTTATAAAGCAGGTTTTGTGAAGGGAAGTGGGTAAAGACATATAATTAGGTCATAAATGCATTTAATTTAAAAGTAAACCTGAAAGATTAAGGGATGCCATGAGTGGTTGTAAGTTCTAGTTCTCTGGACCAGCTTATCCCTTGCTCAGAAGGAGGTCGCAATCTGATCACTGTCCCCACATAAGTGGGGTGGGGTGGGAGGTGTACATCCAGAGACTCAGAGACCCTGGGCAAGGTGTGAGCTTGGAAGGTGCTGGGAGACATGGGCTGGGCAGTCCTGGTCACGTGGTTGAGTGGAGTAGTAGGAAAGGCCAAATGGAAATCCAGGTGGATTGTTCTGAGCTACGCAGTAGGTAGGGTCCAGGCAAAAAGAGAGAGTGGGGTACTCTGCATGGCCCAAGGAGGAACAGGGCAGAAACAGACTCCAGAGGAGATGGAGGAGCTGAGGAACCACTTCTACTCTGCCCTGGGGAGCAGCTGGCTGAGTTTTACAAGGGGCCTTCCATAGGGACGTGAGAGAGGATGGCTACCTTTGCCATGACTGTAATGAAATTCTTTCTGTTGGTTCTACATGAGAGCCAAGAGTGGTATCAGGAAGAACCACAGTCAGAAGGGAGAAACTTTCCAAGCTCTTTAGCAGACTGGAAGAAGACCTAAGGTAAGGCAGCTCCAATTGGCTTGTCTCATGAGTGTAGTAGCATCGGGGGAGCCTATGAATCCTCTCAATGTATGAGTGTCACCTGCCAGTATCCTACTGAGGCAAAAGATTGTGCCAAGCTTATCAAAAGTTCATGAAATCAACCAGAGATAGGGTGGCCCATGCTCACAGTTCTGGTACAGAGTTTAGGGTACCTATCTTTACCGGAATCACCCTACCCCCATCCCTTACTAACTACATCAGCTGGCCAAATTCCTTCATCCACAACTTTGTGACAGGGCCAATAATAGCACCTTGCTCACACGGTTGTTTGAGGACTAAATAACATAAATGAAATGTTTAGGACAACGTTTGACACCCAGTAATGGTTCAATAAGTATCAGTTACTACCACTTGCTCTGGAGCAGCATAAAAATTGCACAAGTTCATTTCTGAGACGAAATCCAAATGGAGGACGATTAGGGGTTCTGTCTTCCAATGCATCCACCAGCAACACATATTGTTCATCTGTTGCTCCTTCCTTTCCCCTACACACCGTTGTTCTCATTCTATGCTTTTTCCTGGTTGTGTGAAAATAAGTCCATCAGCTTTTCCTGAGATTGAACTCTTCCAAAAAGTGCAACTGGAAGATCACATGTGACAATAATGCTTGGATATATTAAATATAGCTGATAAGAGGTTTCCCCACTCAATGTCCACCATTTAATGTGGTTCGATATGTGTTCACCACTGTCCAGGTATTACCTCATTTGTCCTTTAAAAACTTGGCAGGATAAATATTAATATTCCTTCTTTTTGACAGAGAGAGGATAGAAGAGGAGAAGTGAGAAAAAAGGAGGGAAGGGGAGGGAAGAGGAGGGGAGGAGAAGAGGTGGGAGAGGAGGGGAGGGGAGGGGAGGGGAGGGGAGGAGGAGAGGAGAGGGGAGAAGAAGGGAAGGGAAAAGAAAAGAAAAGACCTAAGTTGGCTTGTTTAGTTAGCTTCCATAAATCCCAAGTCACAAAGAGGACCCATGTAATAGCAGTTCTGGTGAACTTAGTAAAAAAGACCTGACCCCTTCCCCCTCAAAAAAACAAAGCAAAACAAAAAGCCATAAAGAGCAATAAGACTTCCTCTTCCCTCTTGGCTCCTCCTTGGTAAGCTCCATCTGACTATCCTCAAAGACAGAGATTCTCCCTCCCTCCTGCTCCCCCGGGCCTCAACCCTGCTTCCTGTGATGATGGTGATGAGATTGTGTTGTAACCTCATCTTGCAGGACACTGAGCTCTGTTTCAAGAGTATCCCCAGTACCTGGACAACACAGCATGTGAGAGTTGCTCACTGCTAAACTGAATGAAGATAATGTTCTTCTCTACCTTGTGGGTGCCCAAACCAAACAAAACACTACTAAGTCTCAAGACTTCTTTGAAATCCTAAAAGAAGTAGTGGCTGAGTCCTTTGTGAGCAAAGGCTTCATATTCCAGGTTGTAATAAGTTAGATGAAAGCAGACAAAGATGCCCACCACCGTTCAACATGGTTCTGGAGGTGCTAGCTAATGCCAATAGACAAGGAAAAGAAATGACGATTATGGACTGCCAAAGGTGAGACAAACTAATCTGCAGGTGTTAGGACTGGCCACACGAAGAAAAAAAATCCAAAAGAATCCGCAACTGTTAGAACCAATAAGAAAGGGTGTCAGAAAAATCAATCCCCTAAAATAAATAGCATTTCTATTTATTAACAGTAACAAACTTAAGACATATGATAGAATAAAAAAGAGGAGGAGAAGGATAAGGGGAAGAAGGAGAATAGGCAGATGTATGAGGGAGGAGACAAAATGTGTTTCTAATTCAACATCTCATTGTCTTTGGAATTGCATGGAAGGGTGTGGAAATTTTTCACCAAAGCAAGCACAGGGCCCCTTGGCCATATTTTATCCTAAAATGAGGAAGACTTTCCTACCCATAGAGAACCGAATAGAAGGGCTTCAAGGATGTGCTGGCGCCGAGAGGGTGTGATGGACATGTAGTAAGCAGGGGTGGAACTAGATGTTTTCTCCGATTCCCTCCGATCCTGAGTCCAGTTTGGGATAAACACCCCATTCTACTTAGGAAGAAGAATAG
The DNA here is from genome assembly GCA_007922815.1 of Macrotus californicus. Lineage (NCBI taxonomy): Eukaryota > Metazoa > Chordata > Mammalia > Chiroptera > Phyllostomidae > Macrotus > Macrotus californicus. Next base: position 692 of record VMDR010008731.1, on the reverse strand, counting down.
ACATGCATTATTACCTTGTTTGGGGGTGGTTGTAGGCAATCTGTAAGATGGCTCCCAATAATTCTAGCCTCCTGGTGTTCGTGCTCTTGAATAATCCCCACCCCCTGAGAGTAGACTGGATTTACGGACTTGCCTCTAACAAATAGAAGATAACAGAAGTGATGAGATATCGGTTCCAACATTGGTTATAAAAAGACTATGGCTTCCATCTTGGGTGCCCTCTCTCACTTTCACAATGGCTAGCTCTGCAGAAAGCCAGTTGCCAGGTTGTCCAGTGCCCTTTGGAGAGGTCTGCATGGTGAAAAACAGAGAGGCTTCTATGGAACTGAGACCCTGAGTCCAACAGCCAATAAAAAACTGAATCTAGTCAACAACCACATGAATGTGCTTAGAAGCAGCCCCTTCCCAGTAAGGGCTTCAGGTGAGAATGCCCTGGCTGGAAGCTTGATTCCGGCTTGCTGAGACACCATAATTCAGAGGTACCTAGGTAAACAGCATCCAGATTCTGGACACACAGAAATTGTGAGATAATAAATGCTGTTTTAAGTTGCTGAACTCTTTTGGTAGTTTGTTACACAACACTAGATAACTAATACAGGGGTCTTTTTATATATAGCTCACATTCTGAATTTGTGCTTATAGTCTGTAGCCTGTGTGTGTGTGTGTGTGTGTGTGTGTGTGTGTGTGTGTGT
>VMDR010008730.1:0-35654 GCA_007922815.1 Macrotus californicus | reverse complement strand
GAGAAATCAGCTGACAGTCTGATGGGCACTCCTTTGTAGGTTACTGTCTCCTTTTCTCTTGCTGCTTTGAAGATTCTCTCTTTATCTTTCATCTTGGGTAATGTAATTATGATGTGCCTTGGTGTGTTCCTCCTTGGGTCCAACTTCATTGGGACTCTCTGAGCTTTTTGGACTCCCTGGAAGTCTATTTCCTTTGCCAAATTGTGGAAGTTCTCTTTCATTATTTGTTCAAATAAGTTTTCCATTTCTTTCTGTTCCTCTTCTCCTTCTGGCACCCCTATGATTCGGATGTTGGAATGTTTAAAGACATCCTGAAGGTTCCTGAACCTCTCTTCATTTTTTTGAATTCTTGTTTCTTCATTGTGTTGTGGTTGAATGTTTCTTTCTTTCTTCTGGTCCACACCATTGATTTGAGACCCGGTTTTCTTCCCATCACTGTTGGTTCCCTGTACATTTTCCTTCATTTCCCTTATTGTATCCTTCATTTGTTCATCTAATTTGCAACCAAATTCAACCAAGTCTGTGAGCATCCTGATTACCAGTGTTTTGAACTGTGCATCTGATAGGTTGGCTATCTCTTGGTCTCTTAGTTGTATTTTTTCTGGAGCTTTGATCTGTTCTTTCATTTGGGCCATTTTTGTTGTCTTGGTGCGCCTGTTATGTAGTAAGGGGCAGAGCCTTAGGTGTTCACCAGGGCGGGGCAGCCACATCACTGCGTTGTGACACTGTTTGTGGGGGAGGGGTCTGAGAGGGAACAATGCCACTTGCTCTGCTCTCTGCCGGTTTTCAATGACTTTCCCCACTACCCACAGTCAAATTGGGCCCTTCTGGTGCTGATTCCTGGGTGGGTGGGCTTGTGTATGTTCTGGACCCTGCGGGTCTCTCCAACGAGCTCTCCTGTGAGGCTGGGAGTTTCTTCTGCTGTTGCTGCCTGAACCTCCACAGGAATTTTCAATCAGAGGCTTTGAGACTTTATTTCCCTGCACTGGGGCCCTGGGTTATGTGGTTTGTCTCCTTCCCCAGTAGTTCCTCCTGGTTTATCCACATGTGGGTGTGGGATGGCCCGGTCCTCCAGCAGCCACCTCACCTGGTCCACCAGCTACGCCTTGTCGCTAGTCCTCTCTCCCCTGGTTGCCTGTCTCTGCCCCTCCTACCGGTCTGGATGAATGTTTCTTCTTTAACTCCTTGGTTGTCGGACTTCCATACAGTTCGATTTTCTGTCAGTTCTGGTTGTTTTTTGTTTTAAAATTTGTTCTTGTCCTTCTTTTGGTTGTGCTAGGAGGCACAGTGTGTCTACCTATGCCTTCATCTTGGCCAGAAGTCTGTTCTCATAGTCAACACTGGGTGCTATAAACTGTTCCCATAGCCTGAGTGGGCTTGCATTCATAGTACGAAGCTCTGTTGTATAATTCTATTGGCACCTTGCCATCTTTGTCTATAATCTAGTATTTAAGGATGTAGAGGATCTCTCAGGGTGCCATGTTGGGTGATGAGAGACATGCAGTTGTTCATGCTGGGTTGCCCCACAAAGGAGACAGGTGACATGCAGTGGGGCACTCAGCTTTCAGTGTGTGTACTCCACCTACCCTTGAATAATGTCATATCAGAATCCCAATGGTTCTGTGAATATACTTTATGTGGAAGAACTCATGAAACTTTCCAGCCTTGAGTGGTCACAACACACCAGATGTGTCATGTAGCAATGAGTGAGTGAACTTCATCTGAAACAGTACCAGTTATCTCAGTGTTATACTTGTCTACTGCCCAAAGAGATCTTTTATCTGGCTACAAAAGTCAAAACTCAAGACCAGATGAAAACCATCTTAAATTCCTTAAAATGTTACATTCTACCTCTTTTTCAAATTTACAGGGTCCACAAGCCAGTGAGAAATAAGGCAGAAAGCTTTTCATGGGTGAGTGAAATTTATTGAGGCCAATCACAGCAGATCCAGCAGTATACACTGCAAGACCAGGTAATAAGATAAGCACTTGCCATGGCTGTTCCAACTGATCCTACCAACATAATACACAGTTTTCTTTCTAACACCGACTTTGTATATAAGCAAACTGAGCCTCAGAGATAAGGGTTATTCCTAGGACACAACCTAGTGTTGGGAAGAGTCATGTGGTATTGAGGACATGGCCAATGCTCATGTAGTAAAAAGCTGGTCTAGGATATGTTGTATTGTACTAAATACCAGACAAATAAACAGGTGGGTCATCATTTTGAAGATATTTTGACTGGGGTAGGCTGCTACCATGAACATTATGAAAATCCTGTCTTATTTATTCTAAAGGATCCTCAACATGACAATCAGATGTCACCTTCATATTTAGTTAAACAAGAAGGGACACAATGTGAACAACATCACCAAAACGCACTAAAATAATGACAATGTTGAGCTCCTGCAGGAACTCAGAGTTCTTCAGGGACATACGTATCAAGACAGAGTGCTCAAACTGAAAGAATTTCTAACCTTTAAATGTTCTATCATGAGATAGTTGATCAAGAGGAATTATATGATTATTCTTTTCAAAGCATTTTTTTAGTTTAGGAACAAGACACCTCCCCTGTTCCTATGTATGAATATTCTGCATAAAGAGCATTTTCCCACTAACAACACAACAAACAATCCAAATGCAGGGAAGGGAATACACAGACTTAAATATGTCAAACGGTTCTCGAGTTTTTTGAGGCCATTACTGAGAACCACCAATTGTCTGGTCACACCACATTTCCTCTGAGCTACTGAGTCTTGGCCTCCCCTGACATCAAGGGACAAATTCTGGAGAATTTCATGCCTCCTCGATTCAAACACAGTGTACAAGAAACACATACATGAAAAGAATCTGCTTGATTCTTTTTAAAAGGCAATGATTGTTCTTTTTTTCAGTTTTCGTGTCGCTGAGGTGATGATTTCTGCCAGTCAGGATGAAGGCTATGCATGGGAGGCCCCTAGAACATCTTGGTGAGGAATTCTCTGCTTCCAGAGCCTTTGGGCTGCGCCTAGTCCTCACCATTGGGTCACGAAAGGAAAATGCCCTTGGACCTGAGAGAGTGCACCGCGACACTCATATTGACTTGGAACACTCCGAAACACCGGGGTGTCAATCTGCTGTAGTGGACTGCACCAGCATTTCCGGCTTGAGCCCCGCTCTTCCCGGGGCAGAAAATGTTAAAAAAACTGTGGAGTACCAGCCACCAGCATGTCCGGAAGGCCCCATCCAGGCACCCCCAACCCCCCTCATTTGCCCTCAGAAAAGGGACCCAACGAGTTCCATGGCTACCACCTGTTGCAAATGTAGTGGCACCACTTGAATGAAATCGCCACTGTAGGAATGCTGAAAACGGAACTGAGGAGCTCATACACTGCTGGGGTGCATCTCAAGGGAAGGTGACGACTTTTCCCATTCAGAGTGAAAGGTGCACCCGGGAGGCCCTCAGAACGTCTTGGTGCAGAATTTGCTGCTTCCTGAGTCTTTGGATGGCGCCCAGTCCTCACCACTGGGACACCTCGGGAAAGTGTTCTTGGACCCCAGAGAGTGCACCGTGATGCCCGGATGCACTCTGAACACTCTGAAACCCGGGGGGCTTAGGTTTGTGCTCCTGCACTGCACCAGCGCTTCTGGCTTGGGCCGCATTCTTTCCGGGACAGAAAAAACATTTGCAAGAACTGTGGCGTACCAGTCACCAGCATGCTTGCAATGTCCAAAGCAGCACCCTCCACTCATTCACCCTTGGAGAAGGGACCTGACCAGTTCTGTGGCTACCACCTGTTGCAACTGAAGTGACCCTGACTGAGCCAAATTGCCGCTGTGGGAGTGGCGGAAAGGGTGCTGAGGAGCTCCTACATTGCCAGGGTACATCTTACAGGGAGGTGATGACCTCTGCCAGTCAGGGCAAAAGCTGTACCTGGGAAGCCCCCGGAACATCTTGGTGCAGAATTTGCTGCTTCCTGAGTCTTTGGGTGGTGCCCAGTGCTCACCACTGGGTCACCCTGGGAAAATGCACTTGGACCTCAGAGAGCACACAGTGAGGCTCAGATGCACTTGGAACACTCCACTACCCGGGGAGGGGTGTTGATCTGCACTAGAGTACTGCACCAGTGTTTCCGGGTTGGGCCACGCTCTTCCTGGGGTAGAAAAATGTTCATGAGAACTGTAGCATACCAGCCTCGATCATTCCCAGAACGCCCGATGCAGCACCCCTTGGCACTCGTTTGCCCTCAGAAAAGGGACCCAAGCAGTTCTGTGCCTACCACCCCTTGCAACTGCAGGGACCCTGCTCGAGAGAAATTGCTGCTGAGGGAGTGCCAGAAAGGGCACTGAGGAGCTCCTATAGCGCCAGGGTGCATCTCCCGGGGAGGTGATGACTTCTGCAACTCAGGTTGAAGGTTGCACCTGGGAAGCCCCCAGAATGTCTTGGTGAGTAATTTGCTGCTTCCTGAGCCTTTGTGCGGTGCCCAGTGCTCCCCAGTGGGTCACCCCAGGAAAGTGTCCTTGGACCCCACAGAGAGCACCGTGATTATCAGACGCACTTGAAACACTCTACAACACAGGGTGTGTGGATCTGCGCTAGTGCACTGCACCAACATTTCTGGCACGTGCCACGCTCTTCCTGGGGCAGAAAAACATCTGTGGGAACTGCAGCGTACCAGCCGCCAGCATGCTCCCAACACCCAATGTAGAGCCCCCAGGCACTCGTTTTTGCTCCGAAAAAGGACCAGAGAAGTTCTGTGGCTATCACCCATTGCAACTGGAGTGACCACGCTTGAGTGAAATCGCCACTGTGGGAGTGCTGGGAAGGGTGCTGAGGAGCTCCTACAGTGCCAGGGTGTATCTCCTGGGGAGGTGATGACTTCCACCAGTCAGTGCAAAATCTGTACCTGGGAGGCCCATGGAATGTCTTGGTGCAGAATTTGCTGCTTCCTGAGCCTTTTGGCGGCACCTAGTGCTCACCACTGGGTCACCCCGTGATTGTGTCCTGGGACCCTAGAGAGTGCACCGTGATGCTCAGATGCACTCTGAACATTCCACAACTGGCAGGGGGTGGGCATGGATCTGAGCTAGTGGACTGCACCGCGTTTCCGTCTCGGGTGGCTCTCTTCCCGGGACAGAACAACATTCGCGAAAACTGGTGTAACAACCTCCAGGATTCACAGAACACCCGATGCAGCGCCCCCTGGCACTCATTTGCCCTTGGAAAAGGGACCCGAGCAGTTCTGTGGCTACCATCCGTTGCAACTACAGTGCCCCCACTCGAGCGAAATCTCTGCTGTGGGAGTGCCAGAAAGGGCACTGAGGAGCTTCTACAGCACCAGGGTGCATCTCCCAGGGAGTGACAATTTCTGCTAGTCAAGGTGAGAGCTGCACCTGTGAGGCCCCTGGAACATCTTGGTGCGGAATTTGCTGATTCCTGTACCTTTGGGCGGTGCCCAGTCCTCACCACTGGGTCACCCCAGGACAGTGCCCTTGGACCCCAGAGAGTGCACCATGATGCTCAGATGCACTTGGAACACTTCTCAACCTGGGGGGCTTCAATCTGCACTAGTGCACTGCACCAGCGTTTCCCACTCAAGCTCCACCCTTTCAGGGGCAGAAAAAAATGTTCTCGAGAACTGTGGCATACCAGCCTCCAGATGCCCAGATCACCCGATCCATTGTCCCCTGACCCTTGTTTGCCCTTGGAAATGGGACCCAACCCGTTCCATGGCTACCAACCGTTGCAACTGCAGTGACCCCACTCTAGCGACATCGCTGCTGGGGCAGTGCCAGAAATGGCACTGAGGAGCTCCTGCAGTGCCAGGATGCGTCTCCCGGGGAGGCGTCTGCTTCAGGCCCAAAAGTTGTGGGGACCACACCTGTTGCAGGGTCAGTTTTTCTCCCCACTTAGCCTAAAGGAGACCGGTGCCATGCCCCAATGGATGGACCCTGATGGGCAGACCAGGGGTAACTCCTCGGACACGGACATGCAGTTCCCTGCATGATCGTCCTGGCGTCATGGTGGCCCCGGTGTCGGGTGGTCCCAGTGGTACACAGTGTACCTTGGGGACCTCCGTCCAGCACCTGGGGGCTCAGTACAGGAGGGCTGGTGAGCCGGCGCACCTTTTATGGGTGTCTGGGTCTGGGACCCCAAGTAGGGCAGCGGGGCTCCAACTAAGGCGTGGACATCACAAATGCCCTAGTTCTGAATCTGGGCATGCCCTGTTGCTACTTGGCTCCCCAGAAAAGCCCAACTCCCAATGCAGCAACTGTCCACCGTCCAGTCAAGGGGTTTACCCCCAGATCATGTAGAGGGAAAGAATCCAAGTCTCAGGGTCCACAGATGCTAGTCCGAGCTCATTGGTGGCCAAACGCACAGGCCAGAGAAAATGAAAAATGTTGAAAAGCCTCAACACTGGGTATTCCCAGTCGGTCTCCCATCCAAGTACTAGTAGCCCCTACCCTGCTTAGTTTCCGAGATTAGATGAGATCAGGCACGTTCAGGTTGGTATAGCTGTGGACAGTGGAGGTGGCCTCTGGGATACTCATGAGCCCATGGCAGGCCTCCCAATCCCTCTCTCTCCACTGAGATGTGCCACTCTCCACATCCAACTCTCCCCAAGGCTGCAAGTTTCCCTGTGTGCACCCACCTCATGACTGAAAGGCAGGGGGAGGGCAGCTGTTGCCAGGGTCGGTTTCCCTCCCCAGGTGGCTTAAAGGAGAATGGTGCCCCATGCCAGTGGGAGTATCCTAGAGGGCAAATAAGGGGTGACTCCTCAGACACTCAGGTCCTTGTGTGATAGCCCAGCTTTGAGGTGGTCTTTGCAGCACAAAGTGTACCTTGGGGATCTCCGTCCAGTGCCTGGGAGCTTGGCACAGGAGAGCTGGGGAGCTGGTGTGCCTTTGGAGGGTGTCCAGGTCTGGGACCCCAAGTGGGGCAGTGGGACTCTCTCTCTGGTGCAGTCATCACACACGCCCTGGGCCTGATTTTGGGAGTGGTCTGTGGCTGCTAGGCTCCTCAGAGAGGCCCTAGGCAGAGGGGTGGGTACGGCCACTCTCCAGATCAGGGGTTGAACTGAAGGGCACATAGAGGGATGGACCTAAGCCCCAGCATCCAAAGGCGGTAGTCCGAGCGCATGAGCGGCCGAAAGCAGAAGCGCAGGGAAAAGAAAAAATGAGGAAAAGCCTACAGCATTGGGTATTCCCAGGTGGACTCCCATCCAAGTACTAAGTAGCCCCAACCCTCCTTAATTTCCGAGATTAGGTGCGATCATGCATTGATCATGCATTGAGGTTGGTATAGCCTTAGGCAGGAGAGGTGGACTCTGGGAGCCTCAAGAACCCATTCCAGGCCTCCCAATCTGTCTCTCTCCACTAGGCAGTGCCACTTTCTCTGTCTGGCTCTCCAAGGTGCCCTGTGGCTGCCCTCTTCCGACCGAAAAGCCAGGATAGGGCACCACTTGTGAGAATCAGTTTCCCTCCCCAGGTAGCCTAAAGGAGAGAGGTGACACACTCCAATGGAAGGTCCCCAGAGGGCATAGAAGGGTTGACCCCTTGTAAACACAGGTCCCTGCATGATTGGCCCAGTGTGGGGTCAATCCTGGTGGTGCAAAGTGTACCTTTGGGACCTCTGTATAGCGCCTGCTTCCTCGGGATGGGCAGGCTGGGGATCCAGCGCACCTTCTGTGGGTGTCTGCATCTGGGAACCCAAGTGGGGCAGCAGGGCTCCCACCTCGGCTCAGACCTGAGACACGCCCTGGTCCTAATTCTGGACTTGGCCTGTGCCTGCTAGGCTCCTGAGAGAGGCTCGAGGTGGAGGGGAGGGTCTGGCAAACCTCTGGGCCAGTAGTTTCCCAGCAGACCAGGTAGAGGGATGGAAGCCAAGCCATGGCATGAGCAGACATTAGTACAAGCGCAGGCGTGGCTGAAAGCAGAGGCTCAGGGAAATGAAAAAATTGGGAAAAGCCTACAGCACCCAGTATTCCCAGGTGGTCTTCCATCTAAATACTAAGTAGCCCCAACCCTGCTTATTTTCAGAGATTAGACGAGATCGTGCGTGTTCAGGTTAGTATAGCCGTAGATGGGGGAGGCGGCCTCTGTGAGCCTCAGGGGCCTGTGCCAGGCCTCCTAACCCCTCTCACTCCACTGGGCTAAGCCACTCTCTCTGTCTGGCTCTCCTTGAGGCTCCAAGTTTCCCCCTTTGTGCCAGCTTCATGACCAAAAGGTGGGGGGAGGACAACTGTGGCCAGGGTTGGTTTGACTCCCCAGGTAACCTAAAGGAGAACGGTGTCGTGTGCCAGTCAACAGACGCTGGAGGGGGGATGAGGGGTGACCCCTCAGACACACAGGTCCCTGTGAGATTGGCCCATATTCAGGGCTGCCATGGCGGTACAAAGCATGCCTTGGGGACCTGTATCCAGCGCCTGGGATCTTGGGATGGGAGGGCTGGGTAGCTGGTGTGCCTTCTGTGTGTGTTGGTTTGGGGACCAGAACTGGGGCAGGTGGGTTCCCACCCTCGCACAGGTAAGAGGAAAGCCCCGGCTGAGATTCTGGGCGTGGCCTCTTCTAGATTAGCTCCCAGGGAGACCCCAGAGGAGGGGAGGTTCCTGTCACCACTCAGGCCAGGGGATCACCCCGAGAGCAGGTAGATGGAAGGAAGCCAACTCCTGGACCCCAGAAGCCCTAAACCTAGCACCAGGTTGGGTAAAAGCCAAGGAGCTTGCCAAATAAAGCAAGCAAAGCAAATCAAAGCAAAAGAAAAGGAAAGGAAAGAAAAAATGGGGAAAAGCCTACTGTACCTAGCATTCCCATGTGGTCTCACATCCAACTACTAATCAGGCCAGACCATGCTTAACTTCCCAGATCAGATGAGATCAGGCCCGTTCAGGGAGGTATGGCCATAGATGCGGGAGTCAGCCTCCAGGAGCCGCATGAGGCCATGCCAGGCCTCTGAACCCCTCTGTCTGCCCTGGGTGGATCCCCAATCTCTGCTGGCCTTCCCTGGGTCTCCATCTGCCAACCCACCAGCATCTGACATCCCAGAGGCAGATCCAGGACACCTGTCTGCAAGGTTGGGGTTCTCTGCCCACATAGTGTTAAGAGGTGACGAGTGGCTCCCTGTGCAAGGGCACAGCAGAGGGGAGAATTGGCAAACCCGTAGTCCAACACGTCCCTCCCCACATGCTGGATACAGTGTGGCCATGGCAGAGCGAAGCAATCCTTGGGGAACTCAGCCTAGCATTCTCTGGCTGGATGTCAGCCCAGAAAGAGGGCACTGCTTCTGTGTGCATAGGAGACTGGGGTCCTTAAGCATGGCCCAGGGTGTCCACACTTGCAAATGTGGGTGTGTCACGCCCTAGCACCACTTCTCGTGGTACTGTTCAGGTCCCGGTGTCCAGGCACAGTGAATTGTCCTGGGAAGGGCTGGTCAACCCAGTGAGCAAGGGGTTCTCCGAAAAGCAGGTAGATGGCAAAAAGCTGAGCCCTGGCAACCACAAGCCCTAATGGTAGACCCAGGTATGAGATATTTTTGAGAAGCTCGCCAAAGAAAGCAAAGCAAAACAAAACAAAGCAAAGCAAAGCAATGCAAACCAAAGGAAAGAAAAAACGTGGAAAAGCCTACAGCATCCGGTATTACCTGGCAGTGTCCAGTTCATTACAAACCAGGATCGACTGTGTTTACCTTCCTAGATCAGAGTAAATCAGGCACGTCAGGGTGGTATGGTAGTAGTTGTGGGAGGCAGCTCAGGGAGCCTCAAGAGTTTGTACCTGGCATTGGAACCCTTCTCTCTCCAATGCGTGGTGCCCCAGTCTCCACTGGGCTCTGCCTAGGTCTCCATCTGCCCACCTTCCACCATCTCACGTCTCTGAAGCAAGCCAGTACAGCTGTTTTTATGGTTAGCTTTCATTCACCACATAGCGTTAAGAGGTGCTGAACGGATCCCTCTGCAAGGACCTGGCAGTGGGGAGATGTGACCTCTTGGTCCAACAGGTCCCTGCCCACACACTAGATTCACATTCACCCTGGCAGAGGGAAGCAAACCTTGGTGAACTCAGACCAGCGTTCAGGGTCGCAGATGCCAGCCCGGGAAAGGGGGCACTACTTTTTTCTTCATAGGGGACCTGGATCCCCAAGTGCAGCTCAGGGCTCCCACGCTTGCAAATGTGGGTGGGACACACCCTGGCACAACTTCTCAGGTTACCCTTCAGGGTCCAGTTCCCTGGAACAACAGATGGTCCCAAAGAAGGGCTGGTCTACACTCTGAGCAAGGGATTTCCCCAAAAGGAAAGAGATAGAAGGAAGCCAACCTTCAGCCCCCAAAAGGCCTAAGCCTAGCCCAAGGTATGGACAAAAGCAGAGGATTCCACAAAAGAAAGCAAAGCAAAGGATATAAAGCAAAGAAAAAGAAAAGGAAAGGAAAGACAAAAATGGGAAGTGTCTACAGTACTCGGTATTTCCTGGCTGTCTCACATCCAAGCATTAAACAGGTCTGTCCCTGCTTACCTTCCCAGATCAGGCGGGATCTGGTATGTTCAAGGTGTTATGGCTGTAGACCTGAGAGGCAGCCTCCAGGAACCTCAACAGTTCGTGCTCTGCCTCAGAAATCCTCTCTCCCCTGGGCAGCACCACACTCTGTAGGATGAACCCTGAGCCTCCAAGGTTGTCCCAAGGGTGCCCTCTTCACAATTCAAAGATGAGGGAGAACACCTGTTGCCAGGGCCTGGTTCCCTCCTCAGGTGTCCTAAAGGGGAGCACTGCTGCATGCCACTACAAGGACCCCAGAGGCCAGACTAGGGGTGATCCCTTGGACACACACACATCCCTGCATGCTGTGCCCCAGTTAAGGGAGGGGGGTTATGGCAGCACAAAGAGTACCTTGGAGAACTCTGTCCAGCCCCTGGTGGTTGGGTGCTGGGTACAGAAGGGCTGGGGAGCCAGTGGGCCTTCTGTGTGTGTGGGGCCCAGGAACTTAAATGTTGCAGGGGTCTCCCACCCTTGCTCTGGCATGAGACATGCCCCAAACCTCATTCTGGGTGTAACCCATTGTTACTACACTCTTCAGAGAACCCCTAGGTGGAGGGGAGGGTCCTGCTACCCTCGGGGTGAATGTTTTATCCTGAGAGCAAGTACAGGGAAAGAAGCCAACTCCAGGCCTCAAGAGGCACGAGTCGAAGGGCAGGCATGGCCAAAAGCATAAATGCAGCGAAAGGACAAATAAGGAAAAGCATACAGCAACTGGTATTTCCAGGCAATCCCCCATCCAAGTACTAACCAGGATCAACCCTCCTTATCTTCTGAGATGATGAGAGATGGTGCACGTTGATGGTGGTGTGGCCTTAGATGCGAAAGGTGGCCTCTGGGAGCCTTAAGAGCCCATGCGGGCCTCTGAACACCTCTTTCTCCCCTGGGGTATGCGCCAATGACTGTTCAGTTCTCCCTGGGTCTCCAAGGTGCCCCAAGGCCACCAGCTTCACGACCCAAAGGAAGGGAGAGGGCACCTGTTGCAAGGGCTGGGATGCCTCCCCAGGTAGCCCTAAGGGGAGCAGTGCCACAGGCCAATGGAAGGACCCAGGAGGCTGGACAAGGCCCAACCTTTAGACCCACGGGTCCTAGGGCCCTTGGACTGGGTTTGGGGCATCCGTGGCAGTGCAAAGCATACCTTGGGGAACTCTGTCCATGCCAGGCATCTCAGAGCTTGGGACAGAAGTGTTGGGGAGTAAGTAGGCCTTCTGTGTTTGTGGAGCCAGGGACCCCAAGTCGGGCAGGGGGATCCCTCCCTTGCATGGGATTGAAACACCATCTGGACCTGATTTTAGGTGTAGCCCTTGTTGCCACACTCCTCAGAGAGACCCGAGGCAGAAGGGAGGGTCCTCCCACATTCCAGGTGAGGATTTATCCCTATGGCAGGTAGAGGGAATGAAGCCAACCCCGGGCCCCCACAGGCGCTACTCGAAGGGCAGGCATGGCCAATGGCAGAGGCACAGCAAAAGGAAACACAGGGAAAATTATACAGCATCCAGTATTCACAGGTGATCTCCCATCCAAGTAATAATCAGGTTCAACCTTGCTTAGATTCTGAGATCACAGGAGATTCGAGCATTCAGGGTGGTATGGCTGTAGACACGGAAGGTGGTCTCGGGGAGCCTCAAGACCCCATGCCAGGCCTCTGAACCCCTCTCTCTCCTCTGGACGGCACCCCTCTCCCAAAAGGACTCTCCCCAAGCCAGGAAGTTGGCCCATGGGCACCTGATTCAATACTGAAAGGTGGGGTAGGGCAACTGTTTTCAGGACCAGGTTTCCTCCCAAGGTAGCCTAAAGGGGTGCAGTGCGTTACACCAATCAAAGCACTTCAGAAGCCGGAGGAGAGGCATCCTCTTGGACTCACAGGTTCCTGTGAGCTTGGCCTGTTTCCTGGGCGGCCCTAGCAGGGCAAAGCGTACCTTGGGGAACTCTGTCCAGCACCTGGGGGCTGGGGTCAAGGGTCTGGAAGGCTGGGAAGCTGGAGAAACTTCTTAGTATGTCTGGCCCATTACCAAAAGTGGGGCAGGGATGCTCCTACCCTGGGGCACTCGTGAGACACGCCCCCACCCTGATTCTGGGTGCAGCCTGTTGCTGTTTTACTTCCCAGATAGGCCTGGTGTAGAGGAGAGGGCCCGGTCAACCTCCAGCCCATGGGTTCACCCTGACAGCAGGTAGATGAAAGGAAGCCAACCCATGGTCCCCCTCATTTGCAGCCAAAACCAGAGACACGAAAAAAGAAAAAAATCAGGAAAATCCTACAGCAACTGGTATTCCCAGATGGTTACCCATCCCCGTACAAACAAGGCCCAACCCTGCTTAGTTTCCTTGATCAGACAAGATCCAGAGTGATCAGGGTGGTATGACTGAAGACACTGAAGGCAGCCTATGGGAACCTTAAGCACCGGTGCTTGGCCTCTGAACCCGAGGCTCTCCCCTAGATGGTGCCAACCTCTCTGTGAGGCACTCCCTGAGCCCCCAAGGTTTCCTGTGGGCTCCTCCTTAATGACCCAAAGGCAGGGGGTGGCATGAGTTACCAGGGCTGGGTTCCCTCCCCAGGGAGCCAAAAGAGGAGCAGTGCCTCATGCCAATTAAAGGAACCTGAAAGCGAGATGAGAGTAGACCCCTAGGAGCAACTGGTTCCCATGCACTTTGCTGAGGTTCAAGACTACCCTGGTGTGGCAAAGCGTACTTTGGGGACTCTGTCAATGGCCTGGGTTATGGGGGATGGGAACAGGAAGGCTGAGAAGCAGGACAGACTTCTGTGTATGTCGGGTCCTGGACATCAAGTTTGGTACAGGTGTACGCACGCTGGTGAATGTGTGAGAAATGCCTCTGTCATGATTCTGGGTGTGTGCTGTTTCTGCTTTACCCCACACACAGGCCCCAGGCCAAGGAGTGGGCTCGGTTACCCTCCAGACCAAGGACTAACCCTGAGAGCAGGGTGACAAAGGAAGCCAAGCCAAGTCTCCCACAGGTGCTGGTTCGAGTGCATATGCAGTCAAAAGCAGAGATGTGAGAAAAGAAAAATGGGAAAATCCAACAGAACCCAATATTTTCAGGTGGTCTCCCATACAAGTATAAACCAGGCCCAACCCGTTTAGCATCCGAGATCAGAAGAAGTGTCAGGTGATCAGGGTGGTATGGCCAAAGATATGGGAGGCAGCCAATGGGAGCCTCCTCAAGAGCCTGTGCCACGTCTGAACACCTGTGTCTACCTTGGGTGGTCTCACTCTCTATCGGGCACTCCCTGAGCCACCACGATGCCCCATTGGTGCCTGGTTCATGACCCAAAGCCAGGGGGTGGCATGCATTGTCAGGGCCAGGGTACCTCCCTAGATACCCTAAAGGGGAGCAGTGCTGCACACCAATTGGAGGACACTGAAGGCTGAACGAGGGGTGAATCATGGGACCCAGAGGTCCCAGTGTGCTCAGCCAGATTTTAGGACAGCCCAGAGAGTGCAAAGCATGCCTTCGGGACTACTCTCCAGCGCTTATGGACTGGAGGCAGGTGGCTGGGGATGTGAGGACAAGGGAGCCAGCTCACCTTCTGTATGTCTCAGGTCCAGACCCCAAGTGGGGCAGCGGGGCTTCCACCCTGTGGGGGGCTTGAGACACACCTCAGCCATGATTCCCTGTATGGACTATTGCTGCTGTGATCTCCACAGAGGCCCTACATGATGGCAAGGGTCAGGCCAACCTTTGGCCAAGAGTTTCACCCAGAGATCAGGAATTTGGAAGGAAGACAAACCAGGCCTACACAGGCACTAGTCCGTGCGCAGGCATGGCCAAAATCAGAGGATGGGGAAAAGAAATAATGAGGAAAAGCCTACATTTGGTAATCCCAGGTGGTCTGCCATCCAAGTATAAACCAGTCCTGACCCTGCTTAGCTTCCAAGAACAGAGGAGATGGGTGCAATCGGCGTGGTAGAGCGGGAAATGCGGGAGGCGGCCTATGGGAGCCTGAAGAGTCTGTGCCCATCCTCTGAACCGCTGTCTCACCCCTGGATGGTGCGCCCCTCTCTGTTAAGCTCTCCCTGAGCCCCCAGGGTGTACCGTGAGCGCCTGCTTCATGACACTAAGGCGGGGGGGTGGCATGTGTTGCCAGGGCCGGGTTCCCTCCCAAGGTAGCCTAAATGGGAGTGGTGCCAGAGGCAAATGGAAGGACACTGCAGGCCAGATGATGGGCGACTCATTAGAGCCAGAGTTCCAGGCGCCATCAGGCAAAATTTGATGCAGCCCTGGTGGTGCGAAGCTACCTTGGGGTTCTCTGTCCAGAGACTGTGGTTGGGGGACTGGGGACAGGAATGCTGGGAAGCTGGAGAGACCTCTGGGTGTGTCACTGAAAGACATCAAGTGGGGAAGGAGGGCTCCTACCAAAGAGCGTGCATGAGAAACACGCTGACCCCAATTCTGGGTATAGCCTGTTGCAGCTATGCTCCCCAGAGAATCACAAGGCAGAGGGGACGGCCTGATATCCTTCCAGGCCAGGGGTTCACCGCATCAGCAGATAGACAGAAGGAAGCCAAACTACAGACCCCACAATCTCTAACCCTCCCCCAAGATATGGATGAAAGTAGAGGAGCCCGGCACCGAAAGCAAAGGAAAGAAAAGCAAAGGAGAGGAAAGAAAAAATGGGGAAAAGCCTATAGCATCGGTATTCCCAGGCAATCTCCCATGCAAGTTCTAATAAGGCTTCACCCCACTTAGATCTGAGATCAGATAAGATAGGGACCATTCAGGGTGGTAAGGCCATAAAGCAGGATGTGGCCTTCAGGAGCCTCAAGAGCTTTTATGAGGACTCCAAATCCTTCTATCTGCACTGGGTGGTTCCCCTCACTCTGTCAGGCTCTCCAGGAGCCTAAAAGTTTCCCTGTGGGCACCAGCCTGAGGACCCAAATGAGGGGCTAAGGCACTTGTTGCAAGAGTAGGGTTCCCTCCACAGGTAGTCTAACCGGGAGCAGTGCTGCTAGTCAATGGGAGGACACCGAAGGACGGATGAGGGGCGAATCATTGGACACACAGATCCCTGCTTGCTCGGCCAGGATTCAGGGCAGCCCAGGTGGTGAAAAGCATATTTTAGGTATCACTGTCTAGCGGCTGGGGGCTTTGCCTGGTGGCTGGTGATAGGTGGACTCGGGATACTCATTTTTCCTTTCCTTTCCTTTCCTTTCCTTTCCTTTCCTTTCCTTTCCTTTCCTTTCCTTTCCTTTCCTTTCCTTTCCTTTCCTTTCCTTTCCTTTCCTTTCCTCTCCTTTCTTTTCCTTTCTTTTGCTTTGCTTTGTTTGGCAGGCCCCTTGGCTTTTCATCACCATGGGGATATGTCTAACGCTGATGCATTAAACCTGCGACCCTCCTGTGTTTGTGGGGCCTGGAACCCATGTGGTGAGTGGGGGCTCCTGCACAGTGGTGGGCTTGAGACACAACTTGGCTGTGATTCGCTGCATAGCCTGTTGCTGCTATGCCCCCCAGAGAGGCCCCAGGGAGTGAGGGCATCCGGCCACACTCCAGGTGAGAAGTTGACCCAGGGATCATGAAGGAAAACAACCCCAGCCTTCACAGGCACTAGTTTGACAGCAGGCATGGCCAAAATCAGTGAATTGGAAAAGAAAAAATGGGGGAAAGCCTACAGCACCTGGTATTCCCAGGCAGTCTCCCATCCTGGTATAAACCAGGCCTGATCCTACTTAGCTTCTGAGAACAAGGAAATCTGATGTGATCAGGGTAGTATGGCCTGAGAGGTGGGAGGAGGCCTATGGGAGCCTCAAGAGCCCATGTCAGGCCTCTGAACCCCTACTTCTCCCCTGGGTAGTACCCGCCTTTGTTGGGCTCTCCCCAAGCCACCAAGATGACTTGTCGGTGCCTGCTGCAAGACCGAAAGGCAGGTGATGGAAGGTGTTGCCAGTGCAGGGTTCCCTCCCCAGGTAGCCTAAAGGGGTGCAGTGCCACAAACAAATGGAAGGACCTGGATGCCTGATGACAGTAGAACCCTTGGACCCACTGGTCTCTGCATGCTCGTCTACGGATCTGGGCTTCCCTGGAGGTGCAGAGTACCTTGGGAAATCATCCAGGACCTGTGTGCTGGAGGATGGAGACAGGAAGTCTCAGAAGCAAGTCTGACTTCTGTGGTTGTGGGGCACTGGACATCAAGTGGGGCATGGATATGCCCACCCTGGTGTGGTTAGAGAAAAAAAGCTGCAAAGATTTTGGGTGTGGCCTATTCTTGCTAAGTTTTCATGAGGCCCCAAGCAAGGTTCTGTCACCTACCAGCCTAGGGGTTCACCCTGAGAGCAGGTAGAAGGAAGGAAGACACCCTGGGCCACCATCTGCATTAAAGCTAGTCCCACGGTGGTGAAAAGCCAAGGGGTCTGTCAAACAAAGCAAAGGAAAATAAAGGAAAGGAAAGGAAAGGAAAAATGGTGAAAAGACAACAGCACTCGGTATTCTAAGGTGGTCTCTCATCCAAGTACAAACCAGGCCGGACCCAGCTTAGATTCCAAGATGAGAGTAGATCAGGTGCAATCTGACTGGTATGGCCGCAGATGTGGGAGGCATTTTATGGGAACCTGAACAGCCCATGCTCGGACTCCAAATCCCTCTCTCTCTCCTGGGTAAAGCCTAACTCTGTCAGTCTCTCCCTGAGTCTCCATCTGCCCAGTCACCAACATGTCACATCCCAGTGGCAGAGCCAGGGCACCTGTTTGGAAGGCCAGGGTTCACTCCCCATGTAGCGTTAATGGGTACTGAGCAGATCCCTGTGCAACAACCAGGCAGTGGGGAGAATCTGCGACCCCATGGTCCAACAGATCCCTTCCCACACGCTGGATACATGATGGTCAAGGCAGAGCGAATGACACCTTAGGAAACTCAGGCCAGCGTTCAGGGATGTGGTTGCAAGCCTGGGAAAAGAAGCGCTACTTCTCTGTGACTGGGGGACCTTCATCTCCATGTCAGCCCTGGAATCCCATGCTTGCAAATGTGGGTGGGACATGTCTGGGACCACTTCTCATGTTACCCTTCACAGCCCTGTTCTGGGGCATGGTGGATGGCCCCAGAGAAGGTCTGCTCAACTCTCTGATCAAGGGTTTCCTCTAAAATCAGGTATATCCAAGGACGTCACCCCACAGTACCTACAAGCGCAAAAACTAGTAGCAGGTTGGGTGAAAGCCTATGAGCCCTCCAAAGAAAGCAAAGGAAAGGAAAGAAAAGAAAAAATGGGGAAAAGCCTACAGCACCCGGTATTCCCAGGCAGTCTCCCATCCAAGAAGTAATCAGGCTCCATGATGCTTAGCTCCCAAGTTCAGGGGAGATCCAGCATGTTCACGGTGGTATGGCTGGAGACGTGGCAGGCCACCTCTGGCAGCCTCTAGAGCCCATGTCTGGCCTCTGAAACACTCATTCTCCCCTGGGTGGCACCCCGCACTCTGTCAGGCTCCCCCCTGTCTCCAAGGTACCTCTTGGGTGCCCGCTTATTGTAAGGACAACAAGAAATTTAAAAACAAAAACCAACCACAACTAATAGAACATCAAACTGTATGAAAGCTGAACAAGCAAGGAGTTTAAGAAGAAACATTCATACACACCTGTAAGAGGGGCGGAGAAGGGCAGCTGGGTGGAGGGCATCTTGGCAAAGCAGTGGCTGGAGGACTGGATTAGGTGGCGGCTGGTGGACTAGGCTCTCCCACGTTCATGTGCTGATGAATCAGGAGGACCAGCTGGGGAGGGAGACAGATCACACAACTCAGAGTTTCAGCTCGGGCAGATAAAGCCTCAAAGACACTGACTGAGAACACCTGTGGGGATTGAGTAGGCAGCAGAAGAAACGCCAAGCCTGACAGAAGTGTTCTTCGGAGAGACCCACAAGCTCCTTGAACATACACAAAGCCACCCACTCCAGAATCGGCACTAGAAGGGCCCAATTTGCTGGTGCATAGCAGGGGAAGTTACTGAAAGCTGGCAAAGAGCAGAGTAAGCGGCATCATTCCCTCTTGGACCTGTCCCCCACCTACAGCGTCATAACACAGTGACATGGGTGGCTCCGTCCTGGTGAAAACCTAAGGCTCTGCTCCTCACAACTTAAAGTCGCACTAGAAAAAAAAAATGCCCACATGAAAGAAAAGATAAAAACTCCAGAGAAAATACAACTAAGTGATGAAGAATGAGCCAACTTATCAGATGCACAATTGAAAACCCTAATAATCAGGATGCTCACAGACTTCGTTAACAGGGTCACAACCTAGAGGGGAAAGTGAAGACTACGCATAGTGCAATAAAAGAAAATGTACAGGGAACCAATGGTGACGGGGAGGAAACTGAGACTCCAATCAACAGCAAAGAGCAGAAGGAGTAAAGATACATTCAACCAGAACAGAATAAAGAAACAGGAATTCAGAAAAATGAGGAGACTTCAGGAAGCTCCAGGACATCTTTACATGTTTCTACATCTGAATCATAGGGGCTCCAGAGAAAGGAGAGGAAGAGCAAGAAATGGTGAACTTATCTGAACAGAAAATGAAGGCGAATTCCCCAATGTGGCAAAGTAAAGAGCCTTTCAGGAAGTCCAGGGAGCTCAGAGTGTCCCAAAGAACTCACACTCAAGGATGCGCACACTAAGGCACATCATCATGACATAAGCTAAGATGAAAAATAAGTACACTATCTCAGAAGCAGGGAGAGACAAGGAGACAGTTACCTACAAAGGAGTGTCCACCATACTGTCAGCTGATTTATCAATAGAAACCTTGAAAGGAAGAAGTGGGTGGAAAGAAGGATTTGAAGTCCTGAATGGTAAAGATCTCCATCCGAGACGACTCTATCCAGCAAAGTTGTCCTTTAGAATGGAAATGCAGATAAAGCGATTTCCAGATGAGATGAAGTTAAAGGAGTTCATCATCGACAACCCCTCATTCTATGAAATGTCAGAGAGACTTATCTAAGAAAAAGAAGGCAAAAAATATGAATGGTAAAATGACAACAAACTGAGTTATCAACAACCGAACCTAAAACAAAAACAAACACAAACCAAGCGAACAACCGGGTCAGGAACAGAATCACAGAAATGGACATCACATGGAGGGCTGCAGGTCGGGGGACTCGGAGGGGAAGAGAGGGGGAAAACGTACAGAGAATAAGTAGCATAAACAGTAGGTAGAAAATAGACAGAGTGAGGTTAAGAATAGTACAGGAAACATAGAAGCCACAGAACTTCTATGTACCACTGACCCGCAGACATGAAGTAAAGGGGGAGAATGTGGGTGGGAGGGGGTGTGCAGGGTGGATGATAATAAAGGGGGGGGGTGGGAAAACTGTCGTAGCATAATCAATAGAAGATATTTAAAAAGAAAAAAGGAAAAGAAAAAAAGAAGGCATTTCCAAAGCACCCATCACCTTCTTTTCCCCCCACCCCACAATCTCTTAGCAACAGGGGCACTCAGAGTCCATCTAGAGCTTTCTGGAGGTCAAGATCCTACCGACCCTACAATGAGTCAGAGGACCCTTCATGTGGCTTTCACTGAGAAACTTTACACGTTTCCGAGGGTCAGAGAAAAGAAAAGAGCAGTTGGTGTCTAAATCTCATCAGGCCTCCCCCAGAAAAAATGTTCCCGGTGGACAAGAGGACACTACCAATGCCTTGTGGTTCCCTGTCGTTGGGCACTCCCAAAACGGGAATGCCGGAAATTCAACAGTAGACCTGTCACCTCCCATTTACTTCTCGTAGCCTTACCACTTCACCAATCAAAGCTCCATTCCATGAACACCCATGGGATGAAGCTCCCACCTCAATCAGCCACAGTCAAAAGTGTCTGGCTGCCCCCAGGCACCAATTGATGGTGCCCCCAGGACAAAAGATGCTTCTCCAAAACCAAGTCACGTTTCCCATTCCCAACAGCCTTGAAGAAAAGCAAAGTGATCTGGGCGGGTGTCAGCAGTGCATCTAGACAATCAGATTTGGAATCGATGACCCACCAGTAGCGAGGGAGCTGGTTCAATTAGGGGGGCAGGAGGACTTTATTATTGCCAACTCTGTAAAGAATGTCAGAAACACAGAGTGATGTTTCTCTCCCTCCCTTTCATCCACCCTTCCCCATTCCAAAAATAAAGACATTAATCTAAATAAATAAATAAATAAAATATATATAAATTAATATATATATTAATTTTTACAGAGGGGAAGGGAAGGAGAAAGAGAGGGAGAGAAATATCATGAGGTCGCCTCTTTTGAATGTCCCCCCTTCTGGGGACCTGGCCTGCCACCCAGGCATGTATCCTACACTGGGAATGGTTCCAATGATGCTAGATTCTCAGGCCACCACTCAATCCACTGAGTTTTACTGGCCAGGGAAAAATAAATAAATCTTAAGAGGATGGTGCAAGAAAGAATCATGGCAAAGATTGAGAGATTACAAATTACTTCTGAGGTGTTTCCCTAAATCCAGGGACCCTCAGGTCAAACAGGTAGTGCCACCAGGGGCAGGCAATGAACCAAACTGGTTTTCTGAGCTTACCCTTTGGGCATGATGGACCGCCCTGCTTTTTGTGATGTGGAAACACCCAGCGATATTATGAAACCAGGCTCAGGATCACAGAGTTAGGGGGTTACATGTGTCTCCCTTCTTGTTGTCCTCCTCTGCCACTGGCTCTTCTCCCTTCCCCCCCACCCCCCGCCTTTACTCCTCATCCTAGATGGCTGGCAGGTTCAGGTAGTGAAAATTGTGGTCGGGGTAGGAGAAAGGCAGATGGTGGAGTTGGCGTGGTGGTGGCCACATGGGTGGCAGCGGGCATGGATCGAAAGAGAAAACCAAATGAGTTGAAACTGGAAAAGCCAGCTTTCCTGCCCCCCGTCACTACCAGAAACAGTAAGCAGAGTCAGGGATTGAATCCTGATGGCTTCTTTATTCAGATGGCCAGCCGCACAATTACATGGTGTGTTCTGTCTTACATATTCTAACAGCTCGAATGAGCACCTTCCATTCCATATTAAACAGGCCCTCTTTATCAAGAGAAGTGCAGGCAAGGGGTTTGGATTTCAGGGAAAAAGCAAACAAGACAGAAGCCTCTGAGTCACGTCATCCCCGTGTTCCAGGAAGGTGGATGCCTGACCTCGGAATGCAAAGGGACAAGGACCATGTCCATCGTTCAACCACCTATCAATCCCGTGTGCCACAAGGAAAGTAAAGGAAGTATCTGGCAGAGACTGAAATTCACAATGGGGAGAGGAGGTTGGCAGGGGCGAAGCTGAGGACTGAGGAGCTGTTGTGCATTAACACAGCTACAGGACAGAGGCATCCTGAGTGTGAAAGTCACGAGACCTGCACTTCTCACGCTGGTGTGACAAAATTGAGAAAGTTTTACAGTGTAAAATTTTGACCCCCAGAGCAGATAGAGGGATGGAAGCCAAGCCCTGGTGTCCACAGGCACTAGTCCAAGCACAGGAATGGCCCAAAACAGAGGTGCTGGGAGAAGAAAAAGTGGGGAAAAGACTACAACACCTGGTATTCCCAGGCAGTCTCCCATCCAACTACTAAGTAGCCTGGACCCTGCCAGTTTCCGAGTTTAGATGAGAGCAGGCTCATTCAGTTCGGTATAGCCTTGGACGCAGAGGCACCCTCCGCGTACCTCAAGAGCCCATGCAAGACCTCCCAATTCTCTCTCCCCTAGGCAATGCCACTCTCCCTGTCCAGCTCTCCTGGAGGCTCCTAGGTGCCCCATGGACATCCACTTCACTACCAAAAGGCGGTGGGAGAGCACTTGTTGTCAGGGTCCATTTCCCTCCCCAGGTAGCCCAAAGGAGACTGGTGTTGGGCACCAATGGACAGACTCTGGAGGGTGGACGAGGGGTGACCCCTCAGATACACAGGTCCCTGTGCGATCGGCCAGGCTTCGGAGCAGCCCTGGAGGCACAAAGCATACCTTGGCCATCTCCTTCCAGTACCTGGGGGCTCGGGAAGGCAGGGCTGGGGAGACAGCTCACCTTCTGTGGGTGTCCGAGTAAGGGAATGCAGTGGGGCACCAACCCCTGCATGGATGTCAGAAAGGCCCAGTCTGATTTTGGGCATGGCCTGTGGCTGCTAGGCTCCTCAGAGAGGCGTGAGGTCAATTGGAGGGTCCAGCAACTCTCTGAGCCAGGGGTTGACCACCAGAGCCGGTGGAGAGACAGTAGCCAAGACCCAGCTTCCACAGGCAGTATTCCAAGGGCATGCTTGGCCAAAAGCAGAGGCACAAGGAAAAGAAAAAATGAGGAAATACGTACAGCACCCGGTATTCTGAAGCGGTCTCCCATCGAAGTACTATGTAGCCCTGACCCTGCTTAGCTTCTGAGATTAGACAAGATTGGGAGTGTTAAGGTTGGTATAGCCACAGACTGCAGAGGTGGAATCCAGGAGCCAGAAGAGCCCATGTCAGGCCTCCCAATCCCTCTCTCCCCACTGGACAGTGCCACTCTCTCTTTCTGGCTCCCTCTGAGGCTCCAAGGTTCCCTGTTAGTGCCCTCCTCACAACCAAAAGGTGGGAGAAGGCACCTGTTGCCACGGTCAGTTTCCATCCCCAGGTAGCCCAAAGGAGCTGAGCGCAAGTGGGAGGAGCCTGGAGGGCGGATGAAGGGTGAACTCTCAGACACCCTGGTCCCTGGGTGATCAGCCCAGGTTAGGGGCAGCCCTGGCTGCGCAAAGCGTACCTTAGGGACCTCTGTCAAGCACCTGGGTGCTCAGGATGGGAGGGATGGGGAGCCGGCGTGGCTTTTGTGGGTGTCCATCTCCGGAACCCCAAGTGGGGCAGTGTGACTCAAACCAAGGCACGGATATCAGACACGCCCCAATCCTGATTCTGGGCATGTTCTGTGGCCCCTAGGCTCCCCAGAGAGGCCCAAGTCATAGGTGAGGATCCAGCCACCCTCTGGACAAGGGTTTGACCTCCAGAGCAGGTAGAGGAATGGAAGCCAAGCCCCAGCGTCCACAGGCACTAGTCCAAGTGCAGGCCCAGCTGAAAGCAGAGGGGCAGGGCAAAGGAAAAATGGTGAAAAGCCTACAGCACCAGGTATTCCCAGGCGGTCTCCCATCCAAGTACTATGTAGCCCCGACCCTGGTTATTTTCCGAGGTTAGATGAGATTGGGCGCATTCAGGTTGGTATAGCCTTGGATTGGCGGAGGAGGCCTCCGGGAGCCCCAAGAGCCCATGTCAGTCCATCCAGTCTCTCTCTGTCTCCATTGGGTGGGACCACTCTCTCTTTCCGGCTTGCCCTGAGGCTCCAAGGTTCCCTGTGGGTGCCTGATTCATAACCCAAAGGTGGGGAGAGGGCACATGTTGCCAAGGTCTGTTTCCCTCCCCAGGTAGCCCAAAGGACAGCGCTGCTGCGCACCAGTGGAAAAACCCCAAAGGGTGGACAAGGGGTGACCCCTCAGACATCCAGGTCCCTGTGCGATTGGCCTGGCTTAGGGGTGGCCCTGTTGGCACAAAGCAACCTTGAGGACCTGCGTCCAGGGCCTCGGGGCTCAAGACAGGAGGGCTGGACAGCCCACTCACCTACTGTGGGTGTCCCAGTCCTGGAGCCCAAGTTGGGCAATGGGGCTCCCACCCTGTTTCAGATGTCAGACATGCCTCGGTCCTGATTCTGGTCGTGTTCTATGGCTCCTAGGCTCCCCAGAGAGGTCCAAGGTGCAGGGCAGGATGCAGCCACCCTCTGGGCCAGGGGTTGACCCCCAGAGCAGGTAGAGGAACAGCAGCCAAGCCTCTAAGTTGTCAGGAGCTAGTCCGAGGGCATGCGTGGCCGAAAGCAGAGGCCCAGGGAAAAGGAAAAATGGAAAAAAGCCTACAACAGCTGGTATTCCCAGGCAGTCTCCCATAAAAGTTCTAAGTAGCCATGACCTTGCTTAGTTTCTCAAATTAGATAAGATAGGGCACATTGAGGTTTGTATAGCCATGGATGGTGAAAGCAGCCTCTGGGAGTCTCAAGAGCCCATGCCAGGCTTTCAAATCCAACTCTCCACTGGACAGCACCACTCTCTCCATCCAACTCTCCCCAAGGCTCCTAGATTCCTCGTGAGTGCCCGCTGCATGACTGAAACATGGGGGGGAGGGCAGCTGTTACCAGGGTCAGTTTCCCTCCCCAGGTAGTCTAAAGCAGAGTGGTGCCACACACCAGTGGAAGGAGCCTGAAGGGCGGACTAGGGGTGGCCCCCCCAGACACATAGGTCCCTCCACCATCAGCCTGGCTTCAGGGCAGGCCTGGCGGCACAAAGCGTACCTTGGTGATCTCCCTCCAGTGCCTGGGGGCTCGGAGAGGGAGGGCTGGGGTGTCGGCGCTCCTTCTGTTGGTGTACCGGTCTGAGGCCCCAAGAGGGGCAGAGGGGCTCCCACCAAGCTGTGGGTGTCAGACACTCTGCGGTCTGATTGTGGGCATGTCCTGTAGCTCCTGGGCTCCCCAGAGAAGCCCGAAGTGAAGAGGAGTGTCCTCCAACCCTCCGGGCCTGGGGATCACTCCCAGACCAGGTAGGGGATGGAGCCAAGCCCTGGCATCCACAGGCACTGGTCTGAACACATGCACGGCCTTAAGTAGAGGAGTAGGTAAAAGAAAAAATGGGGAAAAGCTGACAGCAACCAGTATTCCCAGGCAGTCTCCTGTCCAAGTACTAAACAGCCCCAACCCTGCTTAGTTTCCAAGATTAGATGAGACTGGGCATGTCAAGGTTGGTATAGTCTTAGGCAGCAAAGGTGGCATCCAGGAGCCTCAAGAGCCCATACCAGGCCTCCCAATCCCTCTCACTCTACTGGGCGACACCACTCTCTCCTTCCAGCTCTTCCCAAGGCTACAAGTTTCCCCGTGGGGGCCCAATTCACGACTTAAAAGTGGGGGGAGGGCACCTGTTGCAAGAGTCGGTTTCCCTCCCTGGGTAGCTTAAAGGATAGCAGTGGCACGCACCAGTTGAAAGACCCCAGAGGACAGACTAGGGGTGACCCCTCGGAAACCCAGGTCCCTACGCCATTGGACTGGCTTAGGGATGACCATGGAGGTGCAAAACATACTTTGTGGACCAACATGCAGTGCCTGGGGTCTTGGGACGGGAGGGCTGGGGAGCCTGCTTGCCTTCTGTGGGTGTCTGTGTCCAAGACCCAAAGTGAGGCAGCAGGGCTCCCACCCCGGTGCATACATCAGACATGCCCCTGTCTGTTTCTGGGTAGGTTCTGTGGCTCCTAGGCTCCCCAGTGAGGCCCAAGGTGCAGGGGAGCATCTGGAATCTTTTCGGGCCCAGGTTGACCCCCAGAGCAGGTAGAGGGAATGAAGCCAAGCCCAGTCGTCCACAGGAGCTAGTCTGAGTGCATTTGCAGCCAAAAGCAGAGGTGCAGGGAAAACAAAAAATGGGGAAGAGCCTACAGCACCTGGTATTCCCAGGTAGTCTCCCATCCAAGTACTAAGAAGCTTTGATCCTGCTGAGTTTCCAAGATTAGATGAGATCAGGTGACTTGAAGTTGGTATAGCAGTCGATGGCGGAGGCTGTATCCTAGAGCATGAAGAGCCCGTTCCAGGCATCCCAACCCCCCTCTCTCTAGTGGGCCATGCAATTCTCTCTCTGTGCAGCTCTCCCCAAGCTTTGAAGATGCCCCATGGGCACCCACTTCAAGAACAAAAGGTGGGCATAGGGCAGCTGTTGCCAGTATCTGGTTGACCATATCTGGGTGAAAGGACAACTTCTGCCAGTCAGGACCAAAGCTGCTCATGGGACATCCCAAAAAGGTCTTGGTACGGAATTTTCAACTTCCTCGGCCTTTGGGTGGCACAAAGTACTGACGACTGTGTCACAATAGGAAAATGCCCTTGGACCACAGAGAGTGCACCATGACGTTCACATTAACTTGGAATACTCCGAAACCAGGTTGGGGTCAATCCGCGGTAGTGGACTGCACCAGCGTTTCTGGCTGAGGCCCCGCTCTTCACGGAGAAGAAAAACATTTGCAGGAACTGTGGCTACCACCCACCAGCATGCCCGCAACGCCAATGCAGCACCCTCTGGCACTTGTTTGCTCTCAGAAAAGGGACCCAACCGGTTCCATTTCTATGACCCCTTGCAACTGTAGTTACTCCGCTGGAGTGACATCACCACTGGGGAAGGCCAGAAACGGTGATGAGGAGCTCCAGTAGTTCGAGGGTACATCTCCAGGGCAGGTGACGCCTTCAGCCAGTCAGATAGAAAGCTGCACCTGGGAGGCCCCTGGAACGTCTTGGTGAGGAATTTGCTGTTTCCTAAGCCTTTGGGTGTTGCCCAGTCCTCATCACTGGGTCACCCCAGGACAGTGACCCTGGACCCCAGAGAGTGCACCGTGACCCTCAGATGCCCGCAGAACACTCCACAACCCGGGAGGCATTGATCTGCACTAGTGCACTGCACCAGCCTTTCCAACTGGGGCCGAGCTCTTCCCAGGGAAGAGAAATGTTTGGGAGAACTGTGGCGTACCAGCCGCCAGTATGCCTGGAACGCCCGATGCAGTGCCCACTGACACTCGTTGGCCCTTGGAAAAGGGCCAAGACCTGTTCCCTGGAGACCACCCGTTGCAACTGCAGTGACCCCATTCACCCCAACATCGCCTCTGCTGGAGTGCTGGAAACAGGGCTTAGAAGCTCCTATAGCACCAGGGTGCATCTCCTGGGGAGGCGTCTGCTTCATGACTGAAAGGCAGGGGGATCACACCTGTTGCCGCTGTCGGTTTTCCTCCCCACTTAGCCTAAAGGAGACCTGTGCCACGCCCTAATGGGCAGACCCTGGAAGGTGGATGAAGGGTTATCCCTCGGACACACAGGTCCCTGCGTGATTGGTCCAGCGTCGGGGTTGTCCTGGAGGCACAAAGTGTACCTTGGGGACCTCCGTCCAGCACCTGGGGACTCGGGACAGGAGGGATGGTGAGCTGGCATAACTCTATGGGTGTTCAGGTCCAGGACTCCAAGTGGGGCAACAGGGTTCCCACCAAGGTGTGGATGTCACACACACCACAGTCCTGATTCTGGGTGTGCCCTGTGGCTACTAGGCTCCGCATAAAAGTCCGAACCCCAGGGGAGGATACATCCACCTGCCAGTCAAGGGGTTTACCCCCAGAGCATGTAGAGGGAAAGAAGCCAAGCCCCTGTTGTCCAGAGGTACTAGTCTGAGCTCATGTGCAGCTGAATGCAGAGGCTAGGGAAAATGAAAAATGTTGAAAAGCCCTCAGCACCAGGTATTCCCAGGTGGTATCCCATCCAAGTACTAGTAGCCTCGACCCTGCTTAGTTTCTGAGTTTAGACGAGATCAGTTGTGTTCATGTTGGTATAACTGTATATGGTGGAGGCAGCCTCCAGGAGCCTAAACAGCCCATGCCAGGCCTCCCAAACCCTTCTCTCCATTGGGTGGTGCCACACTCTATGTCTGGCTCTCCCCAGTGTTCTGAGGTTCCCCGTGGGTGTCCATTTCACGACCGAAATGCGGAGATAGGGCACCTGTTGCCAGGCTCGGTTTCCCTCCCCTGGCAGCCCAAAGGAGAGTGGTGCTGCATGCTAGTTGAAGGACCCAGGAGGGCAGACAAGGGGTGACCCCTGGGACACACAGTTCCCTGTGGGATAGGCCAGTCTCCGGGGCAGCCTTGGTGGTGCAAAGTGTACCATGGGGACCACCGTCTAGTGCCTGGGGGCTCGGGATGGGAGGGTTGGGGAGCCAGCATGCCTTCTGTGGGTGTCTGGGTCTGGGACCCCAAGTGGAGCACCGGGACTCCAACCCCAGCTCGGGCATCAGCCATTCCCTGGTCTGAATGTGTGCATGACCTGTGGTTCCCTGACTCCCCAGAGAGGCCTGAGTCTAAGGGGAGGGTCTGCCCACACTCCAGGCCAGGTGTTGACCGCCAGAGCAGGTACAGGGACCATAGCAAGCCCTTGCATCCACAGGCACTAGTCCCAGCACATGTGCGGCTGAAGCAGAGATGCAGGGAATAGGAAGAATGGGGAAAAGCCTACTACACCTGGTATTCCCAGGCAGTCTCCCATCCAAGTCCTAAGTAGCCCTGACCCTGCTTAGTTTCTGAGATTAGATGAACCAGGTGCATTCAGGTTGGTATAGCTGTGGACATCAGAGGTGGTCTGGGAGCCTCAAGAGCCCATGTGAGGACTCCCAACCTCTCTCTCTCCACTGTGCAGCGCCACTCTCCCCGTTAGGCTCTCCCCTAGGCTCCCAGGTGCCCCGTGGACATTTGCTTCATGACCGAGGGGAAGGCATAGAGGACTTCTTGTCAGGGTCAGTTTCCCTCCCCATGTAGCCTATAGGAGAGCAGTGCCCAGGGGGCGGACGAGGGGTGAGCCCTCGTGGCTGTGACAGCCACACCATGTATTGGGGCCTCTGTCCAGTGCCTGAGAGGTTGGGATGGGAGGGCTGGGGAATCAGCGTGCCTTCTGTAGGTCGTCAGATCCAGGACCCCAAGAGGGGCAGCAGGGCTCCCCTCAAAGCTCGGAGGTCACACATGCCCCAGTCCTGATTCTGGGTGTGGCCTTTGGCTGCTAGGCTCTGCAGAGAAGCCCAAGGTGCAGGGGCTGATCCAGCCGATCTGCTGGCCAGGGGTTGACCCCAACAGAAGGTAGAAGGACTAAAGCCAAGCCTCGGCATCCACAGAAGCTAGTCCGAGTGCAGGCTCTGACAAAAGCAGAGATGCAGGGCAAAGAAAAAATGGGGAAAAGCCCATAACACCCAGTATTCCCAGGCAGTCTCCCATCCAAGTACTAAGCAGCTCCCACCCTGCTTAGTTTCTGAGATTAGATGAGACTGGGAGCCTTTGGATTCGTATACCCATGAATTGCGGAGGTGGCGTCCAGGAACCTCAAGTGCCCATGCCAGGCCTCCCAGTCCCTCTCTCTCCACTAGGCGGCTCTACTCTCCTCATCCGGCTCTCTCTGAGGTTTTGAGGTGCCCCTTGGGTGTCTGCTTCATGACCTAAAGGCGGGGGGGGAGAGCACCTGTTGCCAGGGTCGGTTTCCATTCCCAGTTAGCCTAAGAGAGACCAGTGTCATGCGCGGACGGACGGACCCAGGAAGGCAGACGAGGGGTGAGCCCTTGGACAGACAGGTCCCTGCCCCTTCGACTCGGCATCGTGGTTGCCCTGGCAGTGTAAAGCGTACCTTGGGGACCTCTGTCAAGCACCTGGGAGCTTCTTATGGGAGGGCTGGGGAGCCGGCGCACCTTCTGTGGGTGTCCGGGTCTGGGATCCCAAGTAGGGTATGAGGAATGCCATCGCGGCTCTGATGACAGACACACCCGGGTCTGATTGTGGGCTGGCCTGTGGCTCCTAGGCTCTCGAGAGAGGCCTGAGGAGAAGAGGAGGGCCCACTCACTCTCTGTGCCAGCGGTTAACTCCCAGAGCAGGTAGATGGATGGAAGCCAAGCCCCAGTGTCCATAGGCACTAGTCTGAGTGCATGAGGGGCCAAAAGCAGAAGCGCAGGGAAAAGAAAAAATGGAGAAAAGCCTACAGCTCCCGGTATTCCCAGGTGGTCTCCCATCCAATTCTAAGTAGCCTCTATGCTGCTTAGTTTCCAAGATTAGCTGAGATCAGGCCTGTTCAGTTTGGTATAGCCGTAGAAGGTGGAGGCAGCCTCCGGGACCCTAAACAGCCCATGCCAGGCCTCCCAATCCCCCTTTTTCCACTGGGTGGTGCCACACTCTCTGTCTGGCTCTCCCCATGGCTCCAAGGTTCCCCATGGGCGTCCATTTCATGACCCAAAGGTGGACAGAGGGCACCTGTTGCCAGGATCGGTTTCCCTCCCCAGGTAGCCCAAAGGAGAACAGTGGTATGTGGCAATGGAAGGACCCTAGAGGGCGAAAGAGGGGTGAACCCTTGGACACAAAGGTCCCTGCGAGATCAGCATGGCTTCGGGGTGACCCTGTGGGCACCGAGTGTACATTAGAGATCTCCGTCCAGCACCTGGGGTCTCTGGATTTGAGGGCTGGGGAGCCGTTGCACCTTCTGTGGGTGCCCAAGTCCAGGACCCCAAGTTGGGCAGCAGGGCTCCCACCCCAGTGCTGATGTCACACATGCCCTCCTCCTGATTTTAGAAATTATCTGTGACTCCTAGTCTCCCCAGAGAGGCCCTAGGCAGAAGGGCGGGTACAGCCACCCTCCAGACCAGGGGTTTACCCCCAGGGCATGTAGAGGGACAGAAGCCAAACCCCAGCATCCACAGGTGCTGGTCCGAGTGTATGCATGGCCAAAAACAGAGGCAAAGGGAAAGGAAAAAATGAGAAGACTACAGCACCTGGTATTCCCAGACAGTCTCCTATCCAAGTACTAAGTAGCCCCAATCCTCCTTACTTTCCAAGATTAGGCAAGGTCAGGCGTGTTCAGGTTGGTATAGACGTAGAAGGTGGAGGCAGCCTCTGGGAATCTCAAGAGCCCACGCCAGGCCTCCCAAACCCTCTCTCTGCTCCGGGTGGTGCCACTCTCCCCTTCTGGCTCTCCCTGAGCCTCTGAGGTGCCCCATGGTTGTCTGCTTCACAACAGAAAGGCAGGGGAAGAGCATTTGTTGCCAGGGTTGGTTTCCCTCCCCAGGTAGCCCAAAGGAGAGTGGTGCCTTGTTCCAGTGGAAGGACCCCAGAGAGCGGACGATGGGTAACCCCTCAGACACACAGGTCCCTGCATGATCAGCCTGGCTTCCTGGTGGCTCTCGCACTGCAAAGTGTACCTTGACGATCTCCGTACAACACCTAGGGACTCGGAACAGCAGGGCTGGGGAGATGGCGTGCCTTCTGTGGGTGTCTGGGTCTGGGACAGCAAGAGTGGCTGCAGGGCTCCCACTGGGCCTGGGCTTCAGACACACTCCAGTCTGATTGTGGGCGTGGCCTGTGGCTGCTAGGCTCCCCAGAGAGGCCTGAGGCGAAGGGGAGGGTCTGGCCACCCTCTGGGCCATGTTTTGACCCCCAGATCAGGTAGAGGGAAGGAAGCCAAGCCGAAGCATCCACAGGCGCTAGTCAGAGTGCATGCATGGCCAAATCAGACAAGCAGGGAAAAGAAACAATGGGGGAAAGCCTACAGCACCCGGTATTCCCAGTCAGCATTTCATCCAAGTACTAAGTCAACCCAACCCTTCTTAGTGTCCATGATAGAAGATACTGGTCGCGTTCAGATTATTATAGCCACGGACGGCGTAGCGTCCTCCTGGAGCCTCAAAAGCCCATTCCAGGCCTCCCAATCCCCCTCTCTCAACTGGGCAGCACCACTCTCCCTGTCTGGTTCACCTGGAGGCTCTAAGTTTACTGTGGGCACCAGCTTCATGACCAAAATGTGGGGTGGGGAGGGCACCTGCTGCCAGGGTCAGTTTCCCTCACCAGGTAACCCAAAAGATAGGGGTGCCGCGCATCAGTAGAAGGAACACGGAGGGCAGACAAAAGGTGACCCCTTGGGCACACAGGTCCCTGCACGATTGGCCCGGCTTCGGTCAGCCCTGGTGGCACAATGTACCTTGGCAACATTCCTCCAGTGCCTGGGGACTCAAGAAGGGAGGGTTCGGGAGTCAGCATGCCTTCTGTTGGTGTGCGGGTCCGAGATGCCAAGTGGGGCAGCAGAGCTCCCACCAAGGTGTGGGTGTCAGACACTCCACGATCTGCTTATAGGTGTGTCCTGTGGTTCCTAGATTCCCCAGAGAGACCCAAGGCAAAGGGGAGTGTCTGCTGACCCTCCAGCCAGGGGATCACTCCCAGAGCAGGTAGAGAGATGGAAGCCAAGCCCCAGTGGCCACAGGCGCTAGTCTGAGTGTATGTGCAGCCTAAAGCAGAGACTCAGGGAGGAGAAAAAATGGGGAAGAGCCTACAGCATCCGGTATTCCCAGGCAGTCTCCCATCCAAGTACTGAGTAACCCCGACCATGCTTACTTTCTGAGATTAGACAAGATCAGGTGTGTTCAGGTTGGCATAGCAGTAGATGGCTGAGGAAGTGTCCCAGACCCGTTGCAACTGCGGTGACCCTGATTGAGTAAAATGGCTGTTGTGGGAGTTCCAGAAATAGTGCTGCGGAGGTCCTATAGCACCAGGGTGCATCTCCCAGAGAGGTGACAACTTCTGCCAGTCAGGGGGAAAGCTGCCCCTGGGAGGCCCCTGGTACATCTTGCTGCACAATTGGCTGCCTCCTGAGCCTTTAGGTGGCGCCCAGTCCCCACCACCAGGGTGCCCCTGGAAAGTACCCTTGGGCCTCCAAGAGTGCACTGTCACGCACTGATGCACTCAGAACCCTCCGCAACCCGGTGGCCATTGATCTTCCATAAGTGCACCGCTCTAGTGTTTGCGGCTGGAAACACGCTCTTCCAGGAGCACAAAAACGTTTCATGAGAACTGCAGCATACTAGCTGCCAGTATGTCCGAGATGCCCGATGCAGTGCTCCCAGGCACTCGTTGGCTCTTGGAAAAGGGCCCCAGCCCATTCTGGGGAGGCCCCACATTGAAACGGTTGCGACCCTGCTCGGGCAACACTGCTGCTGCTGGAGTGCCACAAAGGACACTGAGGAGATCCTACAACCTGCGGGTGCATCTCCAGGGGAGGTGACGACTGCGGCCAGTCAGGGCAAAAGCTGCACTTAGGAGTCCTCTGGAACATCTTGGTGCGCAATTTGCTGCCTCCTGAGAATTTGGTCGGCGCTCGGTCTCCACCGCTCAGGTGCCTCGGGAAAGTGCCCTTGGGACTCTGAGAGTGCACTTGGAACACTCCAGAAGCCTGGGGCCGTCGATCTGCACTAAGTGCACTGCACCAGCCTTGGCCGCAATGAACGCGCTCTTCCCAGGGCAGAAAAACGTTCACGAGAATTGCGGCATACCAGCTACCAGCATGCCCAGGACATCCTGAGCAATGCCCCCAGGCACTCATTGGCCCTCAGAAAAGGGCCCCAACCCATTCCAGGGTGGCCCCCCATTTGCAACAGCAGCAACCACACTCGGGTGATGCAGGAGCTGCGGGAGTGCGCAAACAGTGCTGAGGAGCTCCTACAGTGCCATGTTGCATCTCCCTAGGAGGTGACAACTGAGGCCAGTCAGGGCGAAAACTGCACCTGGGAGGCCCTGGAATGTCTTGGTGCACAATTTGCTTCCTCCTGAGCCTTTGGGCTGCGCCTGATTCCCACCACCGAGATGCCCCGGAAAAGTGCCCTTGGGACCCCACCAGTGCACTGATGGTCAGATGCACTCGGAACCCTCTGCAAGCCAGAGGTTGTCGATCTGTCCTAAGTGCACCGCACCAGCGTTTGCAGCTCCCCCTGCGCTCCTCCCAGGGCAGGAATACGTTCGTGAGAACTGTGATGTACCAGCCGCCAGCATACCCAAGACGCCAGATGCAGCGCCCCCAGGCACTCATTGGCCTTGAAAAAGGGACCCAATCCATTCGGGGTGGCCCCCCTTTGTAACTGCAGTGACCCTGCTCAAGCGAAACGGCCACTGCAGGAGTGTCATAGACGGTGTGGAAGGGTTCCTCCAGCGCCATGGTGCATCTCCCAGGAAGGTGATGACCACGGCCAGTCTGGGCGAAACCTCAACCTGGGAGGGCACAGGAAAGTCTGGGTATGCGCTTTGCCACCTCCTGAGCCTTTGGGCGGTGCCCGGTCCCCATTGCTGGGTCACCATAGTAAAGTGCCCCTGGGCCCCCAAGAGAGCCCGGTGATACTCCAATAGACCCGGAACACTCCACAGGTCTGGGGCTGTCAATCTGCACATCATGCACTGCCCCAGCATTGTCGGCTGCAAATGCGCTCTTCTTGGGGCACAAAGACGTTCACGAGTATTGCAGGTACCAGCAGCCAGCATGCCCAGGGCACCCGGTATAGTGCCCCCAGGCACTCGCTGGTCCCCGGGAAAGGTCCCTGACCCATCTGGGGTGGTCCCTTGTTGCAATGGCAATGACCCTTCTCCAGTGCAAAGGTCGCTGCGTGAGTGCTGGAGGCGGCCCTGAGGACCTTCTACAGCGCCAGGGTGCATCTCCCGGGAAGGCGAGGACTGCAGCCAGTCAGGGCAAAAGCTGCACCTGGGAGTTCCCTGGAATGTCTTGGTGTACAATTTGCTGCCTCCTGAGCCTTTGGTCAGCGCCCAGTCTCTACTGCCCGGTTGCCTCAGGAAAGTGCCCTTGGGACCCCGAGAGTGCACTCAGAACACTCTACAAACCTGGGGACATCGATCTGCGCTGAGTGCTCCCTACCAACATTGGTGGCAA
Organism: Macrotus californicus; assembly: GCA_007922815.1. NCBI lineage: Eukaryota > Metazoa > Chordata > Mammalia > Chiroptera > Phyllostomidae > Macrotus > Macrotus californicus. Next base: position 972 of record VMDR010008730.1, on the reverse strand, counting down.
AAAACGCGCTCTTCCCAGGGCAGAAAAACATTCCCAAGCACTGCGGTGTACCAGCTGCCAGCATGCCGAGGACGCCTAGTGCACAACACTACAGAGCACACTACACTACACTACACTACACAGTGCACTACCCTAAACACTGCCCTACACTACACAGTGCACTGCACTACACAGTGCACTACACTACTCTACACAGTGAACTACATTACAGAGCGTTCTACACTATACAGTGCAATACTGTGCACAGTGTACTACACTACACTATAGAGTCTCTACACTACACAGTGCAGTACAGAACACACCGCACTACACTCTAACTACCCTATATTGTGACCTACACTACACAGCTCATTGCACTATAGAGTGCACTACACTACACTACACAGCGCACTACACTATACAGTAAACTACACAGTACACTATACTACACAGTGCACTACACTACACTACACAGCACACTACAATATACAGTGCACTGCACTATACAGCACACTACACTACACAGTGCACTACATTACACACCACATTGCTGGAAAGGATCCTGAGAACTTGAAAAAACAGACTGCCAGGGCTTTTAAGAAAATGCCTGGTGAGCCATATACTGACCAACCTGATCCATCTACCCCTGTTTGTCCCTCATGTCTTATTGAGAAAGGTCCTAGATAAATTACCCCTGGAGAGTACTGAGAAGGATGTTAGATCAGTTGAGGCAGGAAGAGCTCCTCGCTCCTGCACCCACGTTAATTCCCCCTCCGATGGCAGCAAGGTTAACATACTACCCTTAAAACAACAAAAACTGCCAAAGGCCTTTCCCTCTCATTCCAGGCTTTCCCTATGCAGTTTCCTTAGTCAGAAGTAAACTATGGATTCCCCCCAGGGGAGATAGAAGCATGCTTAGACCTCCTGACCCTCCTTGACCCTCTACTGGTGCTTATATAGAAGGAGAGAGAATGGTGAATGTTGCAGGAGTTT
>VMDR010008729.1:0-35676 GCA_007922815.1 Macrotus californicus | reverse complement strand
AATCTCAGTAAATGTAAGTACTGTTAACCCTTGAAAAACACAGGGTTTAGGTGCGCCAACCCCCACATAGTTAAAAATCCCTGTAGAATTTTAAAATTCCCCCCAAACTTTACTATAGTCATTCCTTGGCATCTGATACCAAAATCATGGATGTTCAGGACTTCCGGACAAGATGGAGGTGTAGGTAGATATACTGTGCCTCCTCGCACAACCAAAAGAAGGACAACAAATTTAAAAACAAAAAATAACCAGAACTGCCAGAAAATCAAACTGTATGGAAGTCCAACAACCAAGGACTTAAAGAAGAAACAATCATCCAGACCTGTAGGAGGGGCAGAGATGGGCAGTCAGGCAGAGAGGACTCGTGGCAAGGCAGCAGCTGGTGGACCTACATTTGCATGAAGATAAACCGGGAGGAACAACTGGGGAGCAAGACAGACCACACAACCCAGGGTTCCAGCGTGGGGAAATAGAGCCTCAAACCTCTGACTAAAAAAGCCTGTGGAGGTTGAGACCACAGGAGAAACTCCCAGCCTCACAGGAGAGTTCACTGGAGAGACCCACGGGGTCCTAGAATGTACACAAACTCACCCACCTGGGAATCAGCACCAGAAGGTCCCAATTTGTTTGTGGGTAGTGGGAGAAGTGACTGAAAGCTGGCCCAGAGCCCAGCAAGCGGCCTTGTCCCCTCTTGGACTCCTCCCCCACATACAGTGCCACAACGCAGCCAAGTGGGTTGTCCACCCTGGTGAATACCTAAGGATCCGCCCCTTACTACATAACAGGTGTGCGGAAATAAAAAGAAAAAAGTATAGCCCAAATGAAAAAACAGATCAAAGCTCCAGAAAAGATACAACTAAGTGATGAAGAGATAGCCAACCTATCAAATGCACAGTTCAAAACACTGGTAATCAGGATGCTCACAGAAATGGTTAAGTATGGTTGCAAAATACAGGAAAAAGTGAAGGCTATGAAAAGTGGAGTAAAGGAAAATGTACAGGGAATCAACAGTGAACAGAAGGAAACTGGGACTCAAATCAATGGTTTGAGCAGAAGGAAGAAATCAACATTCAACCAGAACAGAATGAAGAAATAAGAATTCAAAAAAATGAAGAGAGACTTTTGAACCTCTGGAACAACATGAAACATTCCAAAATCTGAATCATAGGGGTGCCAGAAGGAGAAGAGGAAGAGCAGGAAACTGAAAACTTATTTGAAAACATAATGAAGGCAAACTTCCCTAATCTGGCAAAGGAAATAGACTTCCAGGAAGTCCAGGAAGCTCAGAAAGTCCCAAAAAAGTTGGACCCAAGGAAGCATACACCAAAGCACATCATAGTTACATTACCCAAGATGAAAGATAAAGAGAGAATCTTAAAAGCAGTGAGAGAAAAGGAGACAGTAACCTACAAAGGAGTGCCCATCAGACTGTCAGCTGATTTCTCAAAAGGAACTTTGCAGGCAAGAAGGGGCTGGAAAGAAGTATTCAAAGTTACGAAAGACAAGGACCTACATCCAAGATTACTCTAGCCAGCAAAGCTATCATTTAGAATGGAAGGGCAGATAAAGTGCTTCCCAGATAAGGTCAAGTTCAAGGAGTTCATCATCACCAAGCCCTTATTATTTGAAACGTTAAAGGGATTTATCTAAAAAAAAGAAGATAAAAAATACAAATATTAAAATGACAACAAACTCACAGCTATCAACAACCAAACCTAAAAAACAAAAATAAAAACAAAAAAGAACTAAGCAAACAAGTAGAACAGGAACAGATTCACAGAAATAGAGATCATCACATGGAGGGTTATCAGCGGGAAGGGGGAAGAGAGAGAAGGGGGGAAAGGGACAGGGAATAAGAAGCATAAATGGTAGGTACAAAATAGACATGGGAAGTGGAGAGCCAAACCTGGTATGTACGACCCATGGACATGAACTAAGGGGGGGAAATGATGGTGGAAGGAGGGGTACAGAGTAGAGAAGAATTAAAAGGGAGAAAAAAATGGGACAACGGTAATAGCATAATCAATAAAGTATATTTTTTTAATTAAAAAAAACATTCAAAACTATTTAAAAAATCCTGGATGTTCAAGTCCCTTATATAAAAATAAAATGGTGGCCCTGGCTGGTGTGGCTCAGTGGATTGAGCATCGGCCTGCAAACCAAAAGGTCGCCAGTTCAATTCCCAGTCAGGGCACATGCCCGGATTGCGAGCCAGGTCCCCAGTAGGGGGCACAGGAGAGGCAACCACACAGTGATGTTTCTCTTCCTCTCTTTCTCCCTCCCTCCTCCTCTGTCTAAAAATAAATAAAATCTTTTAAAAAAAGAAGAAAATGGCATCAAATAAGGCATCAGTCAGCCCTCAGCATCCGCAGGTTCCTAACCTCAAATCAAAAATACTGTTTTTGATCCATGGTTGGTTGAATTTACAAATGTGAAAGTCAGGGACTCAGAGGACTGACTGTGTATTTATTGAAAAAAATTGTGTATAAGTGGACTGACCACAGTTCAAACTCATGTTGTTCAAGGATCGACTGTAGTCTAAACATGCTAGCTAACAAGAGCTTACTATTTGCATTTTTAAATTAGCTGTATTTTGTTCCAAGAGATACAGCTAGAACATAATGACTCAGAAGAGTTGAAGGTAAATGGACGAAAGAAGGTAAAAAGAGCTAGTGGAACTGCAGTAGCACCAAACACACTAGACTCTGAGGCAGAATACGTGTTCAGGATAAGGGGCAGGGGTTCATTGCATAGTAATAAAAGAGGGCTCTTCTGACAACAAAGTCTGTTCTAGCACTTCTCCATGCTGCCTGTCCCTTATGACCACAGTGACCACGTACACTGCAACAGTGCGTTAGAATTCTCCTGAAAGAAACGCAGTGATTTAAAAGCCCCCCAGGTAGACAGATGTAACACAAGAACACGGGCGCTGTAGTCCAACCAGCCATGGGCGAGTGCCCACTCCACCACTTACCCGCGTTGTTGCCTTGTTTCATTTCACCTCTTGTGCCTCAGTTTCCTCCCCTGTAAAATGTGGCCAGCACTACCTACCTGCCTCTCGTAGTTTGCACAAGGACTAAAAGAATTAAACTAAATAAAAGGCTAGTTTATACCAGCTTCTCAGCAAATACAAGCTCCCTCATACCCTATTTTTTAACTACAAAAAAAAAAAAAGCAAAACCTGCAAAACATAAGTTTCAAAGAGAAATAGCTATTTAGGATTTCAAGTTGAAATCCTTTTTCTTCTAAAGAGCTAATTATCCATGAAATTAAATATTAATGCATTCACAGAACCAATGTATTTATAATGTTAGAATATAAAAGTGGCTGGTCTAGAAATTATAAGACATTCTAATGTCTTCACAGCTGATGTTTTTCTATCATGGGAATATTTTTAAATTGCCTTTTACAATTACCCAAAGAGAACGGTGTACTGTAAGGTCAATTAGGAAGGTAGCATGTGGCTGAACATTTATATGCAGGCGCATAAATGCTGAGGGTTGGCCAACGTGTACTTTGTAGTCTGGCACTCAGACTACACAGGGGTGGATAAAAGCAGGTTTACAGTTTTAATACAAATAGATAATCCAATAACTAATAAATAATAATACAAGAATAAACTGTTTTGGGAACTCACAACCATAAACCTACTTTTGCCTGCCCCTGAATTTTCCCTTAGAACAAGATCATGAACAGTGGTTTGTTTCCCAAGTATGGTGACTAACTGTCCTGACTTGCCTGGGACTGAAGTGTTTCCCAAGATGCGGGACTTCCAGTGTTAAGCCTTGGAAAGTCTTGGGAAAATCAGAATGACTGAGCACCCTACCAGGCCAACACCCCAAAACTTACCTGCCTGCATCAGTCACTACTGCTGGAGCCCTTCGTGAGAACCCTGCACTGCCAAGTGCCACAGTTTTCCTATTGACTGCTGGTCACAGCGCTTCATGTCTGACAGTCAACCGAGTCCCCAGGCCTAAGCCCCCCTGGGGCCTGCGTGTGGAGAAAAGCATCTCTATTCTGTCGCACTCAGCCGCCTAGATTCCAATGCAGCCTATGCCTAGAACACCACTTCTATCAAAAACGGCACGTTTAGCTATGTGTGCTTACTCTTCTCACACTGTCACCCAAAATGAGTCCCTCGTTTTCACGGTGAAGGTATCAGCTACCCTACTCCCTTCAGGGTCTTTACCGTCTCATCCCGACTCCCAGGGCCTTCAACGTGATGAATGCTCACTCTGAGGCGGCAACCACTGCTGACTCTCAGACGGACGGCCCATCGCCATTCCCCAGACAACCATCTCAGCATCCCAGCTGGAACTTGCTTAGGCAACTGCACAGCCTCTTTTTCTAGGAGTATAACATAGTTCATAATGACCTTGAGATCCACAAAAGAGCTGCCTATTGAACTCTTGCCATTCACCAAGGTACATTTCAAATGGCACTCCCCGCTCCCTAGGCATGCAAGTGGAAATGATTCCAGCCTCCCCTGTTCTTCTGTTAGCAGTTACTTTACACTTCTATTTAAACCTCAATCATCATCTGCCTGGTATTATGGTCACTTAAGCATGTGTCTATCTCCCTCATAAATTGTTAGGTGTTTAAGAGCAGAGAAACGGTCTCACTTATCTTGATATCACTCTTAGAACTTAGCAGCGTACCTGTCACAGAGAGACTATTCAATGAATGTTTCAGGAATTGATAACATCCTTGGGACTCAAAACTCATCAGAGATGAGCTGGCTCCATTTTAACTTGGTCAATAATTCAGTCTGTTAGGAGGAATGACTGTATTAAATATGTTCTGCCAACACTGCTTATTCTTACATTAAAATTCACAGACCAGTTAATTTAGTAGGTTGCTGTGATTTGAACAGATTTGGCAGTGATCAAAAAGATGTGGAATCAGAATAAATAGAATTCAAATGATTCCAGGCAAACTTAATTGAAAACTCATTTGAATGAGGCTGCTCTCAGTAGATAATATCCACATAGTAAGGTGTACTTTGTGAGAAGAAAGGGTAAAATGTGGTTTTGATATTCTACTAAAAGGTGCGCACTTCGACTTTAATTTCCCTCATATCGTAGTATAGCGGTCAAGTCAAATTGTAAGTAAATATGCTGAACAGCTCAAGTTTCAAACTTAACCTCTTGGAAAATAAAGAATCCTAAAGTGAGGACTAGATTGGGAATTAAAGGAATCCATGGCTTCTAAATAACACAGTTTATTAAAAAATTCTTTATGTCTAAATAATTTGCCTAAGGACAGAAACAGCTGTAAGAGCCAAGTTAGAGTTGATACATTAGTAATATGGGAAATAACGCTCATATGACATCCTAGTAATAGGGCAACACATTAGCAATATAACCAGTAACAATCTGCAAGAACTGCAAAATGATCATTGCACTTAAAGCCAGGCAAGAACATTAATGACCCAAAAGACTCTTCTGAAAATCTTGGTACCACAATATTCAAAGTTGAAAACAAACCTTGATGAGCTGCACACTAAAGGCAATGTAAAGTGGACGAGACTTCCGAGATGATGGGAAGGAACTCCATTCAGCCAATAACTTTGAGGGCTCTAAGAAGGTTGAACAAACCCCTGCAGCTTCGTCCAAAGTCCGCCCGTGCTTCCTGGGAGGGCCACAAAGAACCCTTTGAGGCTGTTCACCAAACACTGCATCTGCTCGGGGTCCTCTGGGATCCCTCCCTGCTATCACATTCAACTCCCAGCTGAACCGGTTCTCACTGAGCACCTACGATGTCTCACTGAGCACCTACGATGTGTCAGGCATCATCCCATCCCACACAATCACCATGTTCCCAGAGTTGCCAAGAGTTTCAATCCTTACTCATTGGAACGAGTTTAAATTGATAGCTATTACTTAGCACACTAAAAAATGAGGCCAGATTACACATTCGATGAATTATGTTATTCCACTCTGATTTTAAAAAGACAAAAAGATTCTGTCTGATTTCACACTGTGCTAATTTGTTAATAGGCAGAAGAAAAGGCAATCATTTAGTGGTGACAACATCATAAGGCTCCTACCGTGAACCACCATAAAAGAACATTCCACTGAAACATCTTATTCAAAAGGCTGTTTTCGTGTATGATGGAAAGGGGTATTTGTTTAGTCCTGATGACACTGTAACTGATTCCAGTGTTCTGCATGAAGAAGAAAAAACATTTTCTCTTGCTTACATAATAATGAGTAACCATATAAGCATACTGCCTGTGTATTAGAAAGAAGAGGGCAATTAACTGCCATCATATTTACTTCCCTTTCATCAGAAGGGCCACAGGGTCTGCACACGGGCGTAGCTTTGGACAGGGGCATCAGTCGTCCTTACTCTACGTAGCGGGAAGCACTGGACCAGCGTGGAAGTCCCCAAGCAGTGCCGACTTTCCCTTCTCTTTGTATCTGCTCCTCTGTTCTGACCCTTATGCAGATGGGGAAAGAGGTTGGAAGATAGTCAGGAAGCTCAAATATTGCACAGGAAATAGTGAGTCCCCTTTTTTCCTGAATTAGGGAGTAGAACTGACCTTGGAACATTTATTCTCTGAACTTGGAAATTTGTTCATAAGATCATGTTTAAGAGCTCTCAGAGGCTGAGAAATCTAGTCCTGATTTAGCTAAATGAAGAATACTATTCAAGGTGAAGGGGTTGGTCTGCCCCTGGAGCCAAGTCCACAAGAAGAGCAAGTGGGATTGGAGGTGGGGGGGGGGGGGGGGGGGAGGAAAGGCAGGCTGGGAGAAAAGAGGTGGGGCTGGCTAGAGGACTTGATTTCATACCTAGTGGGGTTTTCCCTTTAGAATAGTAACCCAGTGGTCCAGGCCTAGCATATGGTCAAATTCAAAGTAGAGGAATCACAGATCACTTTTAAAACACTACTAATATGTAATGCTCTCCCTGATCTGCACGCCCTCCACCTGCTATCTCAACAGTCTTCGTCTGGCCACTGGTGGTCCTCCTTCAAGCCTCAGCAGTTCCAGGAAGTGTGGTCTGCCTCCTCCACTCTCCCCAGCCTGGCGTGGGAGCCCCTCCTGGACCCTGTAACACCTCACGCCCACTTCTGGTTAGGGAGGGAGGAGGTATCTCTAACCCTGCAACAGGAAATAAAAGCTTTGAAGGACCTAAGTTGTAGCCTTGGCCCATAGAGGCTCCGGCCCCTTCCTCTGTTTCCTGTCTCCATCTGCATGGGTGGGCAGCTGCTGCTCTGATTGTTTCCTGAGAGCACACTGCACTGTGGGCTGGGACACTGTGTCAGAAGGCAACGTGCATTCACGAGTGCCCATTCTCTCCTTCCATCTGCTGCTGCGTGTGTAGGCTGGCTCTTCCTCTCTGTGTGACTGTTTGGGTAAATGGATTTGCGAGGCTCCCTCACACAACTCACTAATGTGTCACTCACCCTCGGGATGCTGCAATTTGATATGGGGGCAGGGAGGTATTTTAGAATCTTGGGCCTCAGTCGGGTGCCCTGACTCAGTTTAGGGCAGCCCTGAATTTGGCCTCTTTGGAATCTTGCCTATCTGGCATTTTGCTCCCCATTTGGCAATTGATTCTCATACCTACAGCTCCGTTGTCAGGAAACTACAAAGGGAAGCACGAGGAGTGGGAAGGAAGAATCTAACTATATCCCAAATCTCTAACTCTCATCTTAACACATCTAATAATGCACTGTAATTATCTGTCTCCCTCATTAGACGGCAAATTGCCTGAGAAACTATTACTGATCTTTATATCCCCAGTGCTTAGTACAATGTCCGAAACATATTAGGTGCTCAAAAGATGTTCAATGGATGAGTGGATGAACGGGCGAGTTGGGCCATTCTCAAACCTCCTTCATCAGCCCGACCCCAATATACTCTGCCTCTGTCCTGTCAGGCAGGCAGCTGGACATTTCCTACACAAGCTGTGGCTGTCCTACCTCTGTGTTCAGCTTGGCTTGTCACCTCACACAGGATGCCCTCTGTTCCAGCTCAATATTCACGTTCTGAATGAAGTTCTTTCAAGCTAGTTCTGCCCACATTCATTTTTTTTTTCTAAGTGTTTTCGCACAATTTAGTATTTTGTTATCCTTTAATTGTTTTAAGTGTACCAAAGTTACAGCCGTAACTAGATTATATGTGACCTGGTCTTGACTTCCTTCTGTGGGACATCATCAGGCAGGGTGAATTTGCAAGTAGAGGAGCTGCTGTCCGCACCCCCAACTTGAATGAGCTGGGGAAAGCCACTTACTTTCCATATCTGTAAACATGGGGGGACAATTAGCCACTTGAATGTGTCACAGATTGTAAGGATCAAAATAAAAACACAATGACATCTGCAAAAAACTGGCAGACAATTTTTTCTCTTAGAATGTAGAATAGAGTTTGGATCAGAGGAGAGCTTAATAGTGCTTACAGATTTACTTGATAATCATTGCTTATAGGCATCTCATTAACAAATGCTAAGCTCTTCTGTCACTCAGGTGAGGATTATTGTTTACAATGACAGGTGGGTGATCTGGTGCCTTTATACCTATCCCAAGGAGGGTCAACAGGCTGAAAATGTTCGAGAAATACTACTAGGGAATCTCTTGGAATACAGTTGTGCCATTTTTAAAAGTTTACCATTATTGTATTCCCTAAAGCTAACTCTTCTTCATCAGGGATGTCTTAGTCCATTTGGGCTACAACGGCAAACTACCACACATGGGTGACTTAACAACAACAGAAATGTACTGCTCATACTGCTCACAGCCCTGGAGGCCGGAAGTCCCAGATGAAGTCACCAGCAGCTTTGTGCCTGGTAAGAGCCTGCCTCCTGGCTTATGGACACCCATCTTCTCACTGTGTCCTGTGATAGCAGGGACAAGGGAGCACTCTGGGGTCCCTTTCTCTGACAGCATTAATCCCTTTCACGTGAGTCCATGACCTAATCACCCCCAAAGAGCCCACCCCAAAATACCACCACAGTGGGGATTAGGACTACAACACACGGATTTGGAGGGACACAAACATTCAATCTACAGCAAGGAATGTGTGATCCAACACGGAAATCATCACACGCTTCATCCTTATCCACGCCTCTACTCTTTCTTACTTGTAACGATATCTAACCTTGAATTTCAATGCTAGTGGACTTACCTGGAAAGTTGGGCAGGATTTATTATTCCCGTATCATGAGCGAGAACTCAGTTCGGAAAACATGAGGGTCAGAGAGCCTGGGAGTCACCAAGTGAGCATCACAGAGCTGGCACGGCATGGAAGTCTAGTCCTCTTTCTGGTGAGATGCACTGAGGAGAGGAGATCAGGGCCTGAACTGCAGCTACATTGTAGGCTGTTGCATATTTAGCCTTTCAGGCATTTAGATTTGGGGGGATAAGACGTTTAATGTTTTATTTAAAACAGAATTCCCAGAGCATCTTTCAATGGTTCATATACATTATTCCTATTTGCTCTGTCCTATGTAACCAAGAGTTCTGTTTACGGTGACGAATATTTTAGCGTACCTGTGCTTCCAAATAAATCTTTAGGTCACCTTTCCTTGCACAATACTAACTTCAATAAAGAAAAACTCCAAATATACTAGATTAATAAAGAAGTTTGAGGTTGTGTGATAAGAAATTGTGACTTACTGAACATTTTAAGCTTTTAAAAAATGCTTTTCTTACATATTGGTATTTATCTTAAAGCACAACAAAACAAAAATAAGGAGAAATTTAGGAAAATTACAGAATAGTTTTATCTTAGTTTCACTGAAGGAAATTATGCTTTGTGGTGTCATCAACGTCACTGGCTGAAGAAACAGGAGAATTTTTTGTGCAGAGGGTGTCTTCTCTGCTACGAGGGTCCCAAGTTATGACATCCATGGGCTTTTGTGAGCAGCTTCAAGACCTCACACAAAAATACGTGTGCATATTTTCACAGTGCAGCACAAAGTACAGATATAGGATGACACCCATTTTCTTTGATTTACAAGTAAGAATCTAATAATGTTAATTTTAAACTAAGCCCATGCAAGTACATGAAGGAGGGGGTTTAATAACCGTTAGCTAAACTGACTAATATACTGCATGTTGGGTAAAAAGATAATCATCCTACTCAGTGTATTTCTGCTTATGACTCGAATTCTAAGAGTATTGGCCTAAGGGACTGTATGTAGCTGAGTTGTCTGATAAGGTAACTGCCAGAAACATGTGGTGATTTAAATTAAAATGCACTATCATTTAAAACTCAGCTCCTTACTTCCACTAGCTACATTCAAGTGCTCAAAAGCCACATGTGGCTAACGGCTGCCACATTGAACAGGGAGACGTGAGACATGTTGCAGAAAGTTCTGGTAGATAGCAACCCTTCCTGCTGAAAGCACAGCTAATGACCTTAACCAGCAGTCCCTGTGAAGGGGAGGAAAAATTCGTCAAATTGTTCCAAATTAGCATCCCCCTTCTCAACGTTTCCAAATACTCCTGTTGTTACACACACATACACACACAGAGCTGAGTCTTGGGCATCATAAATCACCGTGTCTGTACATCTTCCATAGCCACTTTTTTAAAAATCCTTACCCAAGAATATCTTCAATGATTTTAGAGAAGAGGGAGAGAGGGAAAGGGAGGGGGAGAGGGAGGGAGAGATAGGGAGTAGGAGGGGGAGACTGGGGGAGGGGGAGGGAGAGAAGCAGAGAAACATCAGTGTGAGAGAGACACAGATCAGTTGCCTCCCCTATGTGCCCTGACAAGAAATGGAATCTGCAATGTAGGTATATGCCCCAACCAGAAATCAAACCCATGAAATGTTGGTGCACTGGATGATGCTCCAACCAGCTGAGCCACCCAGCCAGGCAACCACTGCTTTAATATTGGTGAAACAAGCCTGGAATCTGCTACTTGAGGGAGACTATGAATTCATGAATAACTAAAATAATTCTCTGTCACATCAGATTTCTCATTGAGGAGCACACACTTTTGAATGCATGTTACTTTATTGAAATGCACATATATACAATGACGACAAAGGAGAACTCTGCAGAGTTGAGTACAGTGGCTGCATGCATTGGGAGAACAGGCAGACTCTAGTTTTACAGAATGAAAGAGGGGTTGAAAAGTAGGCAAAGACCGGAGAGCAACTTTCATTTCCCATCACCACATAGAAGGGTCTTCCAGCCTGTCAAATATAAGAAGCACAGCATGTAAGAGAAACTTCCCAGCTTCCTGGGAGGCTTGAAAGTCTGAGCCATTCCGTTCTGAACTAAAAGGTGGTCAGAAACTGTTGAAAAGGCTCGAGGTAGCATTCTGAGTAGGAGATCATGTAGAATGTCAGAGCGGAGACAGCGGCACAATGTGCAAAGACCCAGCTGAGCAGCTTTCATTTGTGGTAACAGGAGTCTCGGGCGAATCTCAGAGGGACTGTTTAAAAGGCTATGTATTTATCAAAGAAGCCAAAGAACTCTGCAAAATTTCTGAAGATCAAAACTACAGGAATCACACGAAACTGTAACAAGAAAGTTATTGTTGCTCAACTCTGAATATGCTTCCTTTGTTTTCCTGCAAAGCTTGCTGTGCTATTTATTGGACTATAAAGAACCATTTTTAATAAAATAGCATTTTCTTTTTAATAAAATAGCATTCACAGGCAACCTCAAGACTGTCAAGTTTTGTTTCCTTCTAACTGCACTTGATTGTAAATCAGCGTGAGATTAACTTTATTTCATGCACTAACCATGCAACTTCAGGCCACAAAACAAACAACAGCAGAACGGTTGTAAGTAGGTCTGGATGGTTCTTTTCCCGATCCTAAGTAGACATGGCTTCCCTAAACTTGTTACTGTAGCAAACATCAGAAGCATGTCCATAAAATATGAAAAAGCATATGGTTGGTATGTAGAAACAATCCTTATGAATTTTCCGTCTGCTTCCATTGCATTTTTAATTACATTTATTGGGGTGGCATTGGTTAATAAAATATAGGTTTCAGGTGTACAGTTCTGTAATATATCATCTGTCTATTGTATTGTGTGTTCACTCCTGCTCCCTTGCATTTGCTGTTAAGTCTGGCTGGTCCCGCCAGGGACAAGAGCGCTGGAGTTCCACTCCAGTCCCAATGGCCGTTTCCCTCAAAGAACATGCCTGACTCCCCCAGAGTCACACCTTCGCCCTGGCTGCCCACAGCACAGGAGAACAGAGAGAGGGCTGGAGGGAAAGAGGGAAGGGTGATGGATGGCTCACTGGGTCACCTGCTTTATTTTTTAACTTTTTACTTATGGATTTTTTTATTTTATTAAATGTATTGGGGTGACATTGGTCCATAGGGTCATATAGGTTTCAGGTATACATTTCTGAGATAAGTCCGTCATCTGATTTAATCACTGAGGAGAACCCCAATGAGAGTGACACAGCAGTCATACACACTGAGCAAGTGTTCTAGTGACCTCTTCTGGGGAACTTGGTTCTTGCCATGTTGCATTCTGGGGTTAAGGCAAACAAGCTACCACAGAAATGAGTGAACCACGTGCCATGGGATCTCACTGGCGGGGAGAGGCCAGGCGGCAGGTGACAAAAGAGTCAGTTATAAGAACTGAGGACCAAGCTTCTTTTCAGTGGAACTCCTGGTACAGGGGGCACCAGAGCATCCTGGCCCAATGTTTGACCCCAAGATATTGGTGGGCACCTCTTCCCAAAACAGTCCACACTCCAAGAAAGCCCCAAGGCTGCAGATAAGCCCCTAAGAAAAATTCAATGTTCATTCATTCATGGAGTTCGATAAATTACGGCATGACATCAGCTGAATTAAAATATGTTAGAAAGTGAATGAGCTCCCTCTAACTTACCTAGTTTCATGTAAAACCAGAGAGACTGGAATAAGACTCCTGAGGGACACACCCTAGGATGTACAGATACTCCACACTGTGCATAAAACTGAAGATTACCTCGGCCACAGTGGGACAACTGGTCATTTCAACATAGAGATGGGGGTCACTCTGTGCTCCCCAATGCTAACCCAGTAGAAATTCTACATAGAGTAATTTCTGGGGTCAAAGTCACTTACATTTAAAGTTTTCCAAGGAGCACCACAAAATCTGCAGTAGAAATATTATCCCACCGAAGTTTAGAGATTTACAAAGGACTATGTGAAAAGAGAGGTCCTCTCGACCTTGCTCCCCACCGCGTTTCTGTCCACATCCTACCTGGTCTGGAACACCTCCTGCCCCAGGCAGCCCTCTCGGACATCCCTCCCCCAGGTACCTTGAGCTTTGCAACAACGAGGACACCAGCTTTTCATACCTAGTTCTGGGAATGTCTTCTGTGCTTTCCCTCATCAAGAGGTCTGAAATCAGGGTCTCAGGGCTGGATCGTTTTCCATATCTAACAACAACAAAAGGAAAAGTTCTTTAAAGCAAGTTTGGAATATTTGTAAAAACCTTCAGGAAAAAAAGAAGAGAGTCTCCCATTAGAAGTATGATATCTGGAAGTTATTTTCAGTTGATCTGCTAACAAGTTATCTAGGTATAGAAAGCATACACTATCAAAAACATCATAAATAGGATTCCAAACCAAATATATATAATTTTGTTTAAATACTCAAATAACAGATTATTTAAACCCAACCAAAATTCCAAATACTTGTATTTTTATATCACAAATAATACATATGTAGATATATTATATAAATAGGTAACAAGATATAAAGATACACCAAGGTATGATTTTAATGTTTCCATAATTGATTAGCTCTAGTTCTGATGACATGCAGCAGTGTAAGTCTTAACAAAGAGATCAGGTGACATATCAGAAACATTTCTTCCCCTGGGGGGAAGAAATCAGTGACTGAAGTTCTAGACCCCCCTGTGTCTTTCAAGCTCAGTTTTCTCATCTGTAAAATCAAAACGATCAGTCGGAGCCTTTGTGAAAAGTCACTGTGAGTCACGATGCTGACAGCGCGACACAGTGATGCACAGATGCAAGTCACTGCTGCTGAAATCCCCCACTGAACAGGCAGCAGCAGAGCCTGGGGCCTATACTGTTCCCATTTGTTTGGGGCACAATAAGCTAAGAGCCTTCTCTCACACTATGATTTTAATCTGTCCTGTAAATATAAAGAAATCCTACTGGTCCATAAAAATGTTTCTGATCTTTTTCTCCTGCTGTTGGACATGAATAAACCATATGTAAATGCAAAGGCTCTGCTTTCCTGCCAGGACGGTGCCCGTTTCTCGCTCCAGGTGAGTGAGTACGCGGATCCACGCTGCCCTGCCTCCCTCTCGCTCTCTTTCTTGCCCCCTCACTGCTGAAGAGTCTAACAAGTGTGTAGCAACAAGTTGCATTTTTTTGAAGAAGCTGATTTCCCCTTTTTCAAAAAAGGCATTGGACACCAGAATCCACTTTGTTCACAAATGAAAAATTAGCCTGGCGTGGACTGATTAGCTACTAGATAATTAACTAACAGATAAAACAGGACCAGAGCTGTCTGTGTGTACCCTAACTGCCTGTAAAGCACAATTAAGTCTAAATTTGGGGGGAAATTTTCCTACTATTGCTCCTTCCCTGGGACTCAAGGGGGAAAAAAAGCAAAGCAAACTCCCCTGTCCCCATGAAGTGTAAGGTTCCCTCAAAGATTTCCTGCAGTTGTGATATCGGACAGCAGGCTGCTACTTATACTTACTTATTCTGTGTATCAGCTGATTCTACTAATCTTAAAACTCCTGGGCAGCCTTAATTCCTTTATCGTCATCACGCTCCAGGGAATGAAAAGCACTGACGATACCTTTACAATTTACCAGGTAAAGAAACTAAATCTGTAACAGCAAGATGTGCACAGGACGGCACTGTTCACTGCGCACCCTTCTCTCATTTGTTCTGGATTACCCTTTCTCTCTACAATGCTTTAACTTGCAAAGACAGCGTCTGTGGGAGAAAAAATCACAACCCTGGCTGCAGATTACAGTCACCTGGAGAGTTTCTAAAACGAGTATACAGTCCGAGGCCCACTCCCACCTCACCCCCAGGTTCTGATTAAACTGGTTAGGGGTGCAGCTCAGCATCAGTCTACTTTTTACAAATTCCCCAGGGGATTCCACTGTGCGACCAGGATGGGGAAATCACTCACTCATCTAGGACTGGGTTTCTCAACCTCAGCGCTATGGCCATTTTGGGGCTGCATAATTCTTTGTTGCAGGGAGCTGTCTCAGGCATAACGGGATGGTTAGCAGCACCCCTGGCCTCTACCCACTAGATGCCAGTACACTCCCCCTCGTTGTGACAACCAAAAGTGTCTCCAGATATTGCCAAATATCCTGGGGAGCAAAAAGTCAGCCTGAGTTGAGAACCACTGATCTAGCAAAATATGGTAGATCCATCCATGCTCTAGGAAAAAAACAGTGTAGCTTTCAGAAGCAGTGAACCAGGGTACATAGCTTAAAAACATGGACTGTGTTGAAAAAGCAAGGAAAGAGAACATTTATGACAAAGCCAAACATATTCACAAATGATACTGGAATTTTCAAAAATACCAACATGTGCATATGAGCAGTGCGTGTGATGGGAAGGCAGTGCACACACAGAACGAGCATTACTGGTGCAGATCATCAACCTCTGATGGCTTCTAAGCAGGAATCTACATGAAGGTGAGACGGAAAACTCGGCTCCAGGACTAACCCACTTCCACTGACCCTGAATCTCTCCCCATGAAACTCGAGTCCCTTTCCCTTGCTTCTTCCTCATCAAAGACGCTGGAGACCACACTAACTGCTGACGGTGGTAACAACATCCAAGGAAAATCAGTGGGAGGGCTCCAATTTCATCAGCCCCAAAAAGGTTTCATGAAGTAGTCTTACTTTCACGGTCTGTAAAATGGAGAGAACTATACTCACTCCAAAGCTTTGAGGTCAAGACTGAACAAAACTGTGCCTAGAAAAACATTTTTGAAATGCTAAAGCTTTATCCCGTGTAATGGTAGCGCTTTACAGCAACTGTCTTTGCAAAAATAAGTCCCTTGGTCTGTAACATAGCATAAAAATGAGAAGCAAGTAAGTTTCTGAGAATCTACTAGAATATAAAACAGTGTTGTTTTTTACAAATTAATATTATCAGGCTTCAGGGATCCTAAACCAAAACTACTTAAATTTTGACATTTCATGTCTTTTTGATTCTATACAAATGGAGACTTTTTGGAAAACTCACAATTAAAGAGGTTTTCGATGAAACATTAAAAAAAAAATGAAACTTTATTTAAGGAATAGAAATGCTCTCCACTCTGCATCCTTACCAACCACTCCCTGTCTGGTAAACAGTGAATGTATGGTAAAAACAAAAAACAACACTTTAGAAAACGCAACTTAAACATGTTCAATGACATTAACGCTTTTAAGAGGTTATTTTTTGCTTATTAAGGTCATTTGATCTCAAGAATCAAAATAAGATACTGAATGATTTAGAACTAAGAGGAACCAATTTTGGAAACAAATTTTAAATCCTTTATTATTTGTAAAATTGATTCAATATGATTTTTCGCTTAATATTTGATTTTGAGAATGAAAATCTGGAATTTTATTTTAGCTTCCTAGGGGCTCAGAGTGAGGTTTACAATTTCTCAAATTCCACGTAATCTCTGGGTTCATCCTGGAGTGACTAGATCAATGTAAGTTTCTAACTAACGCAGCACCAAGCAGGCACTTTCCTTTCAGAACTTGCCTGCTATAAAATAGGAAAGACTCTGCATTTCAGATCAGCTGTTTTTTGCCAAATCCTTATTTATTTGGGACAGGACTTTCAAGTAAAGGTCTGAGACTGGAAGGAAAAAAAAAAAAACAACTGTCCAGAAGAAAAAAGCCCTGCTTGTCTTTCCCCAAACACTGTCCCTGCATTCGCTCGGAGCAGGTTGCATTATCTGGCAGTATCTGTAGCAGCCCAGCCATCTCCTCCTTGGTTTTTGTTGTTATTTTCCCCTGGACACCCTGCCCTCTGTTTTCCCTGCAGCCCTTCCCTGGAGGTGCAGCTGACCCCTTCCACAGGATACCTTCCCACCCCAGGGTCCAAACAGTCTCCCAACGGCTCCAAGAACAAAAAAGACAAAGGGATGGGTGAGGAGGAGATGCCAGCCACACCTCCCAGAGAACTAAAATCTGCAAGTCGGGATTTTCTGCTGCAGTTGCAGAAGGAAAGTACTCAGTGCCTGGCATGAACAAAACGGGGAGTTGAGCAAGTCCTGCTACTGTCCTATCCTGGGATAAAGGAAGAGAAATGACCCCTGTCCCCTCTGAGAACCCCAGGATCTCTGGGTAAGCAGGCAAGAGAGGAGCTCCTGGAGTAGGTCCCTCCAAGCCCACCCACCTCTGCCTGGTGATGAGGTTGATGTAGTGTCGCAGCGCAGAGTAGTATCTGGCCAGGTCCTCCGCAGATGCGTTCTCCCCCGGGTTTTCAGGTTTGGAAGGGTATGCCTCGGCCAGGACGCCGAGGCACACGAGCAGGGACAGAGCGAGGGTCAGTCCTGACAGCCCCAGTCGCTTGCTCCGCAGCATCTGATGGCACCAAGGCACAGGGGAGAGAGCTTGACGGTTTAGAGGACATGCCCGAACCTCCCTCCTCTGCTTCCCAGAGCCCGCCCATCCCCGACACCACCTAGGACCCCTACGACCGTGCTCAACCCAGTGATCCAGAGAAGAGCAGAGCGTGACAGGCAACCCCCTCCAGGGGGCTTCAGGCACAGTCTGTGCTGGCCCTGCTGCTCTGCTCCACCTGGAAACTCTGCAACTTCGGTCCAAGTCCCAGGGCCCAGAGTCGCTTAGTCGGGGGCGCAGAGTCGGTGGGGGAGGGGCGCCAGTTGGAAGTTCTTCCTGCCAGGTTGAGGACTATCACTTTCCTATCGTCTTCCCCAGAATCCCTGTCAGAGAAGGAAAGTTTCTTCTCTGGATACTTTTGGTCTGTCCGGCTACAGAAGCTTGAATGAAGGCTGAATGCTGAGACTACTTCAGGGTGGCAATTTGGAAGAGAGGGGAGAGAATGTCTCCCCGGGCCAGTCAGTCTCCCATCAGATCCCAGGCTGGACGGATGCACTGGGAGTCCCAGCTCCAGGGACTCCTCACTGAGGTAGACCTCCGGCAACCTGAGAACCTGGAGGACACTGCCAGCGGCTCTGGGGTGGGGGGCGTTTGCTCCCTCCACTTCCTCCAAAAGATAGCCCAGAGAAGCGCCCAGGGGGGAGGGTCTGGGAGACGGGCGACTATACAATCAGAGGGGTCCAGAAGAGGCCAGTGGAATTTAGTTGCCCACGGCAGCTGGAGCGCATCAGGCAGAGAGGGGACATAGCGCGGCCACAGGGTCTAGGGAGCAGGGCACGACCCGCCCAGTCCCTGGGGCTCCGCAGAGAATGAGACAGGGCCCCAGCATCGAGGCCCCCCTTGGGTCCTGTCAAGCCCAGAGGGAAGTGAAACTCACGGTGGCGGTGGCGGTGGCGGGCGTGGCTGGGCAGAGAGCTCTGCTGTCCTGTCCGGAGCGCCTCTCCCAGGGGTGAGAGCCGGTGATCGGTGTGTGGAGAGCGGGTTGCAACAGGGCTTTTATAGTGCTCCTTGCAGCAGCAGGAGGGGCCTTGGACAATCACGCTCTGGTGACTCCCACCCTTCACTTCCCGCCCCCAGTGTGGGAGGGGGAGGGGTTGGAACCGCAGCCACCCGAGTGTCTCTGTGGGAGCCACCCACACCCGACTCTCCCATCCCAGACCCTGTCCTCAGTGAAGGGGATCTGGCTCTGTGCGAGCAGGGTGGCATATTCCCAAAGCACTGGACAGAGCCAAAGCCAAGTGCCTGCCCAAATCATGCTTCCCTCACCTGCCAGGGATGGAAGCTGCCCAGATCATCTTTGTCGCCTGTCACCAGGACCACCAACTCACTGGGCACCAGGGTAGGGTGTACCTGAATTCTCTGCTTAGTGGGGCATCTCTGGGACCCAAGCAGCAACTGCACCAGGCACAACTTCTACACACCTTCGGGGCAGACAACTTGGTGCACAAATTTTCCTGCGCTTAAATCAGGAGGGAGGCACCTGCCCCAAGTCCCAAGTTAGAGGGTCCTCTCTCCTCCCCGAGGCTGAGAAGGGTTCTGTGGTTTTGGCTCCTCTCTCTGGCTGGTTTTGTAGATATATTAGCCCTTCCCAAGTATGCCCCAAAGGTCCCAAAGGTGGAACCTGAAAGTGTGGAGAGAGAAAACTCTGAGTGAGGCAGCACATGGTAGATAAACTCACTCCCTTGGTTTGGTGGGAAAGAGCCATGTTTCAAGGGTTGAGAGACCCCTTAAAGCCCAATCAAAAAAAACTTTGGTCCCAATGGACACATAGTTTAAAAGAACAGCAATTTCTCTTTTATCCACTAGCCCTTGGTGATGGAAATAAAACAGGTAAAAAAAAAAAGAAAAAGATCATTATAGGTTCAGGATTTTATGTAGTATACTACATCTTTAAATTCCCAGAATGCTTCTAAAAGTCTGAATCTTTCGAAATAAAATGGTATATTAGAATATTAAAGTATTAAGTTACATGTTATTTTAATGTTAAAATGACAAGTGACTCTGTTAAATGGAGACATTTTGTTTCTGTGCTGTTCTGATAGAATTAACTTAAACATCAATTGCTTTGTAGCAAGCAATCCTGTTGTGCATTAGAGGTTTGGAGGACCAACATCCCTTTCACTTAGCTGAAGGCTGCTTCGTCCACATCACATAAACATATGCCAGAAGAGAAATCGGGCTCTCAGCTCTGCTCAGGGGTGCTAATCTGGAAGGGTCTTCGCTGTTAGAACAGAACACCTTTGAACTGAGAGTCCCTTTCCTGATAAGGGGCAGAGCACAGTCCACTTCTCAGTCATCTTATGTTTAGATTACATCACAGTTACATCCGCTGAAACCCAGACTCAGAAGTGTAACCCACCCCTCCAGTCTTTTAATATTGTCTCCGTTAAAAGGGTCTTTATAAAAGATGAACCGTTAACTAATATACAACCTGTAGATAAACAGCATATTTGTGTAAAAGTTCCAAGAACTAACTTCAAGGGGAGCTGACTCCAGCAACCCCCCCATCCCTGCTCCGAGAAACTGGCTGATTTGCAACTGCAGACCCCAGACCTCTGCTGGACCAGTTTCGAGAGAGGCATTGGAACAGACCGTGCTGACTTACATGTACAGAGCTTTCGACTCCCCTGCCCCTGACTTCTTTGCTCTGCTTTACCGCCCTCTCCTTAATGAAAGCCCCTGCCTGCACTGAGATGTTAGGATGGCCTTTGGGACAAAAGACCACCATGTTCTCAGGCTGCCATCCCTTGAACAAACTATCTTTTCTTCCACCGCACATGTCTCTTGAGTATTGCCTTTCAAAGTGCAGGCAGCTGAATCTGAGTTTGGTATCAGAAATAGTCTTTGAATTACGGAGAAATTACTTCTAAGGAAAAGGACTACTCTTGAGTGGGGAGGAATGTGTAGGTTTGATGAATTCAGCTTAGGTGATGTCACTGGTACCCCATATCAGTAAGAGCTTATTCTCAAGGTTCAGCATTTGGAGCATAAAACATGAAGCCACATGTCCTACACAAATCCTTACATCTTTATCCCCTTCTCCAGTCCCAGCTGCATCAGACCTGGGGCTCTGAATAGTCTGTTTCTTCCCTCAGGACTTTTGCTCCATTAATTGCCTCCTCTCTTTCCTATAATTTCCAATTTTTTTAATCCTCACCCCAGGACATGTTTATTAATTTTTAGAGAGAGGAAGAGAGAGGGAAAGTAACACTGGTTGCCCGTCACCCATGCCCCAGCTGGAGGCTGAACCCGCAATCCAGGCACATGCCCTGACCGTGAACTGAACCGGCAACATTTCAGTTTATGGAACGACGCTCCAACCAACTGAGCCACATCAGGCAGGGGTCTTTCCTATAATTTTCTGTGCATATAAATATATTTACTTATAGCTTATAAATTTGCTTGAGTTTGTTTCATAAAAAAAAAATAGCAAAACCAAAATCCCCCCCAACAAATAAAACAACCGTCACTCAACCTAGTATCTCCTTCTAGCTGCCAAACCATGTCCGTCCTTTGTTTCAAAATTGTTTATTGAATTTATTTGTATATGCAGTTATTCTTAACAGCTTTACTGAGATACATTCCACTGGGTATATTCCTACCTATACACTCCCAGGTAAGGGAGTGTATAGGTAAGAACACCTATACAATGTGTGTATACCACAACCAAGGTAAGGAACACAAACATCCCCACCAAAAGTTTCCCCCAGTCAGACCTACTCAGTAATTGCATGTATCAATAGCTCGTTTCTTTTCATTGCTGGGTGGTATTCTGTGGTAGGATATATATTAAATGTGGTTTCAAAAGCTATTCAACTACCCATGGACTTGGCATTGTTTCCAGTTTGGACTATTACAAATACAGCTTCTATGAACACTGGTTCACAAGTCCATATGGACGTAAGCTTTCATTTCTCTTGGGAAAATATTTAAGGGCAGAGTGGCTGGGTCATATGGTAGGTGTACGCTGTCTCACAGTTTACTGATGATCTGTTCATTGCTTACTTTGCTGTGCTTTTTTCCCCTGTGTTAGGTTTTACTAAATACTTTCTATTGCTGTGTCGTATGGAAGGAAGTGGTAAAGGCTGGGGTAGAGAAAGGCAACAGAGACCAAACGTCTAACCGCGTTCTCATAAGTTCGTGGCAGCAGCTGAAACCTGTGCAGCAGTCCCAGCCCACAGCGACATCTATGGTTGCAGAATGTTCACATTTACGGTAACCCAGAGAGAGTGAGGGGACCCACAGCTGCCAGGGATGGCTAGGGAAGACGGCTAGGGAAGTCAGTGCGAGCTGTAACACTGACTCTTGGAATAGGGCGTTCACCACCATGCCCACATGAGGTGGATGTCTTCCCTACCCCTGTAAATCCTAGGGATTGACATTCTAGCTGGCATACGCCTACAGACCACCATGGGGGAGTTGCACCTCCGAATGTGGGCTGTGAAGGCTGTTCTGAGGGGGCATGCCAGACATGCCCCTGTGTCACTTACTACTCCCCACAGAATAATGGTCACCAAACAATACTACCTTTCAGGTGGCCGTAGGAGATTGGGGAGACCACAGAAGAACTGGCTAAGGTGAACATCAGACTGGCCCGCAGCCCCTACAATTCACTTGTGTGGCCTATCAGAAAGCAGGATGGAACTTGGCACATGACTGCAGATTACAGAGAACTGAATAAGGTGATTCCCCCTTTCTTTGCAGCCGTGCCTAACATAGCTAGATTACCCTCCTAGACCAGCTTAGCCATGATCTGGGCACATACCATTATGTATCACATTTACCTAATGCTTTTTTCTCTATTGATATTGGCCCTGAAAGCCAAGACCTTCACATCGGAACATCATCAGTGGACACCGACTGTTCTGCCTGAGTGTTACCTGGACAGCCCTACTGTTTGCCATGGCCTTGTGGCTGAAGACTTAGCTGCACAGACTGTACCATCGTCTGTGAAACTGAACCATTACATTAATGGTCCCATGCTGACCTCTGATTCTCTTACAGATTTAGAGCATGCTGCTCCTCAGCTGTTGGCTCATCAGAGTCAAGGATGGGCAGTCAATTCCAGCAAAATCCAGGGACCTGGATTGTGTGCCAAATTCTTGACTGTTGTTTGGTCAGGTAAGACAAAGGTGATGCCTGCTGCGATGACAGGTAAGATTCAGGCTTTCCCCATCCCACAGAAGCCAAAGCAATTACAAAGATGTTTAGTGTTGTTGGGGCACTGGCAGGTTTTCATATCACACTTAGCTAGTGCACCCCTTTATCACCTCACCCACAAAGGAGCAACCTGGGATTGGGGAGAAGAAGCCTTTAAGGCTACTAAGCAAGTAGTGAAGACTGTACAAGCACTGGGGCTCATAGATCAATCTCAGGCATGTGATTTAGATGTCCACATCACCCCTGAAGGCTATACCTGGGTCGTCTGGCAATGGCAAAGGTGCACCTAGGTACCAACTGGCTTCTGGTCCCAGCTCTGGAAGGGGGCAGAGACTTGATACAGCCCAATAGAACAAGTGAGTGCTGTTTACCAAGCTCTCCTGGCTACCAAAGCCATTACTGGACGAGCTGAGGTTTGAATACATACTACCTATCCCATTGTTGGTGGGTACAGGACCTTGTAAACCAACCCAAGAGCTCAGGAACACAGAGGGCCACTCTGACTAAACTGAGTGCACATCTCCAGCAGAGAAGCAAACTAGCAATGAGCGCTCTGAACCAAGAACTGCAACAACTCCTGGGCGTGGTTACTTATCAAGATGTGAGCATGGAGGTCCCTTATCCTCTTCCCATTCCTGGGCCTACTATTAAAAAGGGACAAGCCCCTGTGCCTAAGGATGCTTGGTATACTGATGGTTCCTGCCAGGGCCGGCCACCCACATGGAGAGCAATAGCTTATCATCCCAGCATGGACAGCATACAGATGGAAGATGGCTTAGGACAAAGAAGTCAATGGGCTGAGCTGAGAGCTGCCTGCATAGTCATAACTCAAGAACCTGCACCAGTGACCATCTGCACAGACAGCTGGACAGAATACAGAGGACTGGCCTGTGGCTGACCCACTGACAGCAGGATGATTGCCAAGTAGCTTGAAAACCCCTGTGGGTGCAGGAAATATGGAAGGATACTGGCATGCTTCTGCTGGCTGGAAGAGGCTCCAGCAGAAGACACAGCCAATTAGCTCCACTGAAAGATGTGCCATGTGGGACAGAAGACTTTGGGGTATCCAACCTTTTGGCCTTTCTGGGCCACCCTGGAAGAAGAGTTGTCTTGGGCCACACATTAAACACAAAAACTCTAAGGAAAACTGGTGAGCAAAAAAAAAAGGTTTTAAGTGAATTTATGATTTTGTGTTGAGCCTCATTCAAAGCCAAACTGGGCTGCATGCAGCCTGCAGGCTGTGGGTTGGACACCCCCGCTGGGAAGTGGTAAAAGCTTGGGTCCTAGCGCTCTGTTACTCCGATGTAGTCATGACCTGTCAACAGTGCACCATCTGTGCAGAGAAGCACCCTTGCTGGCTGCCCCAAGGTACAGGTCACCTGTGATGAGGAGACACCCTGCTGACCTGTTGGAAGGTTGACTGCATCGTCCCCCTACCACCCTCCAAAGGCTCACACTATGCTTTGACATCCATGGACACAACCACTGGTTTACTGCTGCATACCCATGCTAGCGGGCCACACGACGAGCCACCATCCAAGGCCCAAAGTAGCTCTGTGCTGCCTATGGGACCCTGGATGTCATCAAAAGTGAACGAAGCCATTTCACAGGACATCAGGCACACAAATGGGCAGAAGCCCTCAATATAGATTGGAGATTCCATCTACCATACACCCCACTGGAGCTGGCCTCACTGAAAGGTACAACAGCCTCTTGAAAGATGACCTGAAGACTGACTCTAGCTCATTCCAGGTGTGGACGACCCACCTTTCTGACTGCCTGTGAACCTTGAATGAACGGCCTAGGGTAGAACAAGCATCTCCCATCACCCTCCTCACTAAACCTGGGCAGCACCTATCACCTGCAGTTAAGTACACAGTAGCCTTTGCTATACCCTGGGCTGGAACAACCAAATAACATGCTCTTGCCAGTGTCTCAAGATATACCCCCAAAGAAAAGCACCCTCACCTGGCCCTAGTAAGTACAGGTAGAGTCCTACTGGTGTTTCTTGGTGGTTCCTTGGGGGGAGGGACTTGTCATGGCGTTGTAGCTAGCAGCCATGGTAATGACCCCTTGGCTTACCCTTGTTTGTTACAACCCACAGCCGACCTCAGTTCCTAAGGGAACTTCCATAGCCTCAGTCTGGCAGGTACACATACCTGCCTTGGCCCTATGAGTGCAGGAGGCCCTGAGCCTAGGGTCAGATAGGGCATGGTACCAACAGCCAGGGCATCCACGGGTCAGTGTCACCATATTAACCAAAGACTGGACTGTGTATTGCCAGACCACCAAGATCCACCTATATTCATGCCTATGAATCATCTCTCTTATCACCCCTAGACCCTGCTCTGGAAACTCCTTTCTACAGTAGGGCTGTAGGCTAGCAGCCGTCAGCAGCTGTTCTGATTGTTAGGTCTGCACTGAATTTCTCACTGCTGCCCCCGCTGGCCTACCATGGAGAATCCACCCTGTGAACCAGACGTGTTGGGACTGGCTGCAAGGCTGGAAAGCTCCTGAGAGAGGTGAAAAACCCATGCCCATATGTATTGAATGCAGAAGTGGTACTATAAATGAGACTGTTCAGTTCATGGGGTAGATGCTGGTAGCCTTATGCAAGAAGATAACGGTAATAACTGCTACAGACCACTGGGGGCGGTCTACTATTGGGATACAGGCCCATCCTATCCCATGAGGAGCCCTGTGGGCTTGTGGTCAATAGTTGGCCTTCCCTCCCATTTAATGGGACTGGGCACTGGACCTGGGGAGAACAATTCATCCCAGGACGACTGTTATAATACTCTTACAAGTGTTCACTGAAATTAGGACTCATTTGGGCACACTATCAAGTTAAGTACTCTGACTGGTGGTTCTACCCCCTAGCCATTTTTGTGCCCCCCTGCAGGTACTATTCTAACCCAAGAAGCTGTTAAGGCCCTAGCAAATCACACTGCAATAGCCCTTAATCACAGCAGATACACTACAGCCCTGATTTCTGATGAAGTAACTCAAATGAGGAAAGTTTACTGCAGAACAGAATGGCATTAGACTTACTCACTGCTGCCCGGGGGATACCTGTGCCATTCTGTAGGCGGAGCATTGCGTATATATCCCTGATAATTCCCACAGTGTATCCCAGGCCTTAACTGCCCTGGGAGCGGACATTAATCTTGTACTGGCCATAGCCTCTGACCCCTTTACTTAGGCAAGTGTGGTCTTGCTTCACCGATCTGCTGCCCTTGGTGCTCCCTGTGAGTAATAAAGGCTATGTCTGCTCCATCTAGTCGTCCTTGTGGTTTTTCCAGCTTATCCAAATGAGCACTCAAGATCCCCAGGCCTCCTGTGTTACACCTACCTACCTACCGGGAAAATAAGCAACCTCTGATGTCTGAGAATGACATCACAGATGTCACAATGTACAGACTGAACTGAGCTAAGCCATGTTCTCCTGTTGGACACACATAATCTCACAGAACATTCACTTCACACGAAGTCACTGTGCAACCCACACTCTCCTCTCTCAGCTAGTATGAGTAACTGCTGCATTCTGCCCTCCCTGGAGATGAGGTTCATTGAGATATTCAGTTACGCCATTGCTTCTGCTTTCCGACAACATACAAACCTCTGCTTTCTTAGGCACTCTCCCAAATTACTTTACCAAAGCCCAAATCACAAAATAGGTTCTTTCTAACACCCTCTTACTGAGATGCCACCTTTACTGGCTGCATTGTGCATACTCTCCCTTGCTGCAACAAGTGAGAAAAATAAATTCAACTTGTTCAGTTACAAGTGTTCCTGGTAGTCTTTTGATGAAGAGAATTAAAGAAAAAAACATTCTTCCGTTTTTAGTTTTCTGAGGAAATTCCATACTGTTTTCCACAGTGGCTGCACCAGTCTGCAATCCCACCAACAGTGCACTAAGGGTTCCCTTTTCTCCACATCCTCTCCAACACTTGTCTGTTGATTTGTTTATGATGGCCATTCTGACCGGTGTGAAGTTGACCGGTGTGAAGTGGTATCTCACCGTGGTTTCAATTTACAACTCTCTGATGGCTAGTGATGCTGAGCATCTTTCCATCTGTCTCTGGGCCCTCTGTATGTCCTCCTTGGAGAAGTGTCTGTTCAGGTCCTTTGCCCACTGTCTTCCGGGAGTGGAGTCGTGTGAGTTCTTTATATTTTGGAGATCAAACCCTTGTCTGAGGTTATCATTGGCAAATATGTTTTCCCATACAGCTGGTTCTCTTTTTATTTTAATGCTGTTTTCTTTAGCCATGCAGAAGCTTTTTATTTTGATGAGATCCCATTTGTTTATTCTTTCCTTTATGTCCCTTGCTCTAGTGGACATATCAAGTGAAAATATTGTTGTGTGGAATATCTGAGATTTTCCTGCCTACGTTTTCCTCTAGGATTTTTATGGTGTCACGATGTATATTTAAGTATTTTATCCACCTTGAATTTATTTTTGTGTATGGTATAAGTTGCTGCCTTTTGACCCGACAATTCCACTGCTGTGATTATACCCTAGGAACCCTGAAACACCAATTCAAAAGAACCTGTGCTCCCCAATGTTCATAGAAGCACACTTTACAATAGCCAAGTGCTGGAAGCAACTTAAGTGCCTATCAGTAAATGAGTGGATCAAAAAACTACGGTACATTTACACGATGGAATACTACGCAGCAGAAAGAAGGAGCTCCTGCTCTTTGTGACAGCATGGATGGAACTAGAGAGCATTATGCTAAGTGAAATAAGCCAGGTGGTGAAAGACAAATACCACATGATCTCACCTATAAGTGGAACCTAATCAATAAAACAAACAAGCAAGCAAAATATAACCAGAGACATTGAAATAAAGAACCAACTGACAGTAACCAGAGCGGAGGTGGGAGGGGATAATGGGGGAAAAGGGGAGAAGGGTTTTCAGGGACATGTATACAGGACACATGGACAAAACCAAAGGAGGGTAGGATCAAGGGTGGGAAGTGGGGATGGCTGTGGTGGGAAGAAACAGGGGGAGGGAAATGGAGACAATTGTATTTGAATGACAATAAAAAATGTGAAAAAAGAAAAAATATTTGTATATATAGTGTGTTTTGATCTGTTTATTATTCTTTTTGATGCTTAAGTTGTCCCAATTTTGTTAGTGGGAGCCCCTTCAAATCAACTCATATGACTCTCTGGCAGAACGCCATTAGTCTCTGAAAGTGTCCTTGCATTTCAGCACACAAAAATTTCCCAAGCTCACCTGCTGTATTTTCCCTGACCCAGACCTGGATGATCAAAAGAGTAATATGAGCTAATGATTTCCAGGATGTGGGAAGTCAAATACTTTCATACCTTGCTGCTAGAAGTTGAACTTCTCTAATGTTTTGGGAAAGACTTTTGCGGTATTTACAAATTTTTTAAGTATTCAGCAATCCCACTTTGGGGAATTTAACAGAAATAAATAGGAGCAAGAGAATGTAAGAATTTAGGTGCAAGGATGTTTAGTGCAACATCATTTGTGGCGGCAGGAGAGTGGAAAGTGAATATCCAACAAAGGGAACCAGGCACACAATATCGAGCATAGAATATTAGGCAGCTATTTTTTAAAAGAGGCGGAGCTATCGCTGAAAGTCTTCATGAAATACTGACAACCAAAAGAAACGTGTTGCAGCATAGTCTAATTTGAAGGCAAAATGCACTCCATGACTGCAATTCTGTTTGATCAAAAAGGATTTCATCACACTGTTAACTCGAAGGACAGGAAATGGATCTAAATCACCTTTGTTTTTGTATGCAGCCCATATTATTCCTTCTTTATTTACCAAAAAATTAAAACATGATGAAGAATAAGAGTAAAAAATTAGTCAAATTAAAAAAAAAGGAATTTAATTTAAATTTTTTTTTAATTCATAGGTAATCTATAAAACAAAAGACAGACACTTTAGGGAGAAAGGTAACCAGTTCCTTAACAAGGGCCAGTGTTTCCCCGGGAGGCCATATGGTGCGGGCCTCCATCAGAACCTACCCTGTCTCCTGCACTGAGTCCCAGGTCTTCGATTAAGGACTGTCGTGCTGGTGTGGGTTGAGCACTTATACCTCTTCACCCACTTCACAAGCAGAAAAGCCCTTGACTCCTTAGTCAACGAGGAAAGTTCACCTTGTAACTAAAGTCTGCATTCATCATTTCACAGGAGATGTACATATATATGCAAAATTTATGGGAGTAGGGACAAAACAACTCTGGGAAAAATACCTAAAGTCATTATATTTTGGTGATTTAAAAATAAATTAACAGAGCTTTTCAAAGATATGGGCACTAAAGCTAAATGAAAAAAAAAGCTGAAATGAGAAAAAGGTTCATCCTTACCACAGCAGAAGGATGTTTTGCCCAAAGTAATTTCCGTTTTCCAGGGAGTGGGTTTGCGTTCTGACTACACTAATGCAATATATTGTTAGTTCTATGTATGAGTAATTTTAGAGTTCCACTCAGCAATTCTACCCCCACTGATAGAGCCTTCTTGTGGATGAAACATGTTTACCTTTATCAAAAATGCATTTCTATATGAGAGTAAATTGTAACAAACATAAAAAATATTACTCCTGAAGATACTATAAATGAGCCATGGCTCTGTTCAAGGCCTTGAGAGCTTTCATAATCACATATTACATAGTTTAAGTATAATTTTCTGATGGTACAATAGCCCCAAGCAGTTTTTGTTTGTTATTTTTAAAGCAGGAAAAATCATCCAGAAAGTACACTGCCTTCGAGCCCAGTGTTATAGGAACAGGAAGGCTATTCATTCCCCTCTTTCTCCAAACACAGTTTTCATTTATCTTTCTGGGGTTTCAACAGAGGTGGGAAGGGGTGACTCTGCCCATGTTCAATCTCATGATTTGGCTGCAAGGTCTGCTGTTGGGGGCACCCATCTGTCACTAGTTCCTGCTTAAATACCCTCAATAATTTAAATACCTGGGGGTGAGTGTGGGGGATGGTGAGTATCAATTCTTCTCCCCAAGCAAAAATACTTCAAGTTTCAAGTTTCACTGAGGTCCTTTGTTCTCTCCATAATTTATCTAATTGCTTCTAATTAGATGACTGTGGGGTTAGTTGTTCTACTAGCCTTCCCTTACTGTAACTCTTAGAGAATATCTTTAGTCAAATAAGTTTTATCTTCTGTCAAAAAAAAATATTTATCTTTACTATCAATGAGGCTCACTCTCCCCTTGCCCCTTCCTCCCCCACACTCCATTATTGGTGGGAAACCTCTATGTCAGACTCGCCAAATATCTGCTGGGTACTGTGTCTATACCTTCTGTTACTGAAGCTGGCACAGGCGACATCTTGTTCTAGGCTTAAAAATTTCTTCTTCTTTATTTTAATGATTTTCAATATAAGCCCAGTTCATAGCACAATATTATCTGATAGCACCATAGCCACATACCAGATAATAAATATTTGTCAGCCAAATATTCTCAGTCAAGAATCTGACTCTTACACAAAGATTGGGATGGTACCTTTTGAGAAAAATGTGAGAGGATGCTGCTGATTCATAGTCAAGAGAACCTGCAGGTGCTGGAATCAATGGTCATACACTTTTGGTAGGAATACCACAGAAGGAATGCCATGTCCCTCTCAAGGCATCATATCAGGAGGCACATGATTTGTATTTGTTCCATTACTGGTGCTGTTACCTTTGATTACTTAGTTTAGGGGTGTGCCAGGTTTTCCACTGTAATGTTGCTGTTTTTCCCCTTGGAATTAATCAATAATTTGTGAAAAGATACTTTCAGACTATTTAAATATCCCTTTTCTCATCAAATTTTCACCCTTTGATGATTCTCTTCTGCTTTTTTTAAAGATTGTTCTTGCATCAGACAGAATTTTCTCAAAGCAAACTAATAATATCCCTCTTTTCCTTATATAAAATATTGTGTAATGGTTTGGGCAATTCTACAGAAGTGCAATTTTTGCTGTAATAACTTTATTCATCAGAATGTTGTGAGAATTTGGGGGAAAAAAATTAAACTCTATTCCTCCCTTGCTTTATGTGTAGAATTATAGCAGCTAATTCTAATACAATTAAACTAGTCCCATAATTCAGCAAAACTGTTTAAAGATCCATTAATTAAAATGTACTGGCAGGCCCTGGCTGGCAGCTCAGTGGATTGAGTGCTGGCCTGCCAACCAAAGAGTCACTAGTTCGATTCCCAGTCAGGGCACATGCCTGGGTTGCAGGCAGGTCCCCAGTAGGGGTGCACGAGAGGCAACCACACATTGATGTTTCTCTCTCCCTCCCTCCTTCCCTTCCCCTCTCTAAAAGTAAATAAAATCTTTTTTTTTAATGTACTGATAGTAATTACTTAAAAGATATGAATTCAATAAATCACAAAATGGGCTTCCAAGGCAGAGGTGAAAGTGAGAAAGTCAGAGATGACACATTGGTAGAAGAACTCAAGAATTAAAGATTTTAGCCTTAGTTGACAGGCTTAAGTGATTGCTTGTAGAAAGCTGTTATTCCAGGAACTGGAATGTATGATCTACCTGACTCCAGAAGGTCAACAAGCAATTCAACCTTTGTGCCCCAGGGGGCTGCAAGCCATGGAGATGGGGTCTGAGTTGTTGATCAACAGATAAAGCAGCACTAGGAAAATCCCCTGGACTGCAGCTCTTATCCAATTAACTTTTTTTCTGAACCCCTTTCCTACACTTTCTTCTCCTTTTACAAAGGTCACCTTGAAAAGAGACGTTAAGACAGTTTTTGAGGCTACATAATCCACTGCCCACTGTCTTCTCAGATTATGGGCATCTGAATAAAGTGCCCATAAAGATTTAATCCTTGTCTCTATTTATTGGTTCTGGTAGTGACAGGCAGCACATAAGCCAATTTTTCTGGTTTCAATGCTAATGCTCTTGTTATTTAAATTCACAATTAAAAAGGCAGACCTGACCGATCTGAGCATATTTAAATCAAGATACACATTTCCTCCAGCAAAAGAGCAAGTGAGGGAGTGAGTCTCTCAATGTGAAATTAAATATTGATGACTAATTACTGCCCATACTCTTTTGCCTTAAAGTTGCTAGAGTGACTGTTTCTTTGTTTTACAAATGTTTATTTGAATCATAAGTTTTCTGTTTTATTCAGCATAATCTCTCCTTCTGTTTGGATGTCCTTTCTCTGCCTTCAATTCAGGGAATGCAAAATTCACTCATGGGTGGGAAAGAGAGAAGAATCATAAAAAAGTGATGAAACTGCCACTGGGCAGAAAATACGAAATTATTCAGCTGAACCAGAAATAGATTAATTCAGCTCTCTCAAGATTACCTACAACTATTTGTAGCTGTATTTTCTCTGAGTTCCCAGTAAGGGGTGGTTTTAAAAGTCTTCAGCAATTGAGAGAACACGCGACTTCCATGACTTCCATGGACACTCTTCGATGGTGTGCTCCATTCTTGTAAAGCTCCACTTGGTCAAACACCATGCACCTGAAGAGTGTTAGCCTTCAATTTTGGCTGTACACTGTAACCACCCAGATCCCAGAGAATCCCATCTGAGATTCTAATATTAGTTTTTATGTCTGGATTTCAGAAAAGGGGGAGGGGAGATGGAGAGAAGGTGGAAGGGAGGAAGGAGAGAGAGAGAAAAACACCGATTTGTTCTTCCACTTATTTATGCATTCATTGGTCGCTTCTTGCATGGGCCCTGACTATGGATCCAACCTACCACCTTGGCGTATCAGGAAGACACTCTAACCATCCTAGCCATCTGAGCTATCTAAGGGTGAGATTCTAATTTATTGGTCAGGGACGGGGTGGTGGTGGCCTGGCATTCAAGTCTTTTAAATGCTCCCCCAGATGATTCTAATGGGCAGCCAAGGCTGGGAACCTCTGCCACAGAAAGTTTTGATTTTCCCCTTAAGGCCTAAGAAACAAAATTCTAGTCTCCTTATTTATACAGATTTCTATGACTCACTATACTTTCAAAAATCCCCTTACTAATGTATTCCTATAATGGGATGCAGAGCAAGGGTTTCCTGAAAATAGGAGAAAATCCCCACAGCCCTGAGTTGGGG
Organism: Macrotus californicus; assembly: GCA_007922815.1. Taxonomy (NCBI): domain Eukaryota; kingdom Metazoa; phylum Chordata; class Mammalia; order Chiroptera; family Phyllostomidae; genus Macrotus; species Macrotus californicus. The sequence continues at coordinate 2,925 of VMDR010008729.1, read as the reverse complement.
GCACGGGGAAGTGGAGATACAGCTGTTAAGATACTTGGCATAACAATGGCAAGCTAATAACCGTGCCTTTCTGAAGGGAGAAGGCTGCTGCCCAGGGCAAAAGGTGTACATGACTTTCAGAGCATATAGTGACTTGTGACATAGCCAGGGGAGGTAGGTGCCTGTGTCACGGGGAGCTCTTGCCCTGACTAAAGATGGCAGCAGGAAGAAGGTAGAAGATATGGGAGAACTGGCAACAATGGTGGACACTAACATGTAATAAGAGGGGCCAGATACGAAGTCACACAGAGAGTTCTGGGCTGAGCATTTAAAATAAGGGCAGGCTGAGAGAGAAGGGTGTAGAAGCCATGAGGGCTGAGAGAGTAGAAGTAGCCACGCAACCTGAAAGGGTGTAGAATGGGATCCCAGTCTGCCAGGAGGTCTGAAGTAAGAAGAAGAATATGGCGGCAGAGATGATAGAGCTGTGCAGAGACCTGTCTAACCAAGCATGGATTCATGAGAGATGCTTAGAACTGAACTGTGACTGGGAATACTAAGCTACAGACTTCTGCTTCTCTGAAGGACATATGGAGAAGCCACTCTCTTGGGACATGTGCCTCCCTGGACTCCATCATGATCCAGTGTAACATGGCACATGTTTCCTTGAACCATTACATGGAGGCTGAGAACAGTGGACCCAGATCCTGAAGGAGAGAGCTGCTGGGAGAGGATGATGCCTCTGAAACCCATGGGAGCACATTCTAGAGAGGATGGAGACCAGCTTGTGAAGCCAGCTTAAGAACGGATAAGGTTATGGGGAACTTCTGGGCATGGTTTTTGCTCATAGCATTTTGGGGAGCAAGGGAAGTGCTGGGTCTCAAGGGAGAGAAGGGCTCTGAGTAGGAGTGCTCTCAGCACCCCCTGAGGTGGGCCCCCTGTTAATAAAAACCTGTTTCCTTCAACACTAATTGTTGACCCAACAATTAGTGTTAAAGGAAACATGTGGCTGAGCCCCAGTTTGCTCGGTCACATTTCTATAAACAAGTGGAAAGAAAAACAATTTACCTAAACTGTTTAACACAGTAGGGTTGCTTAAAAATTTCAGAGACTAATGGGCTAAAAATATCTTATCTGGCTTAAAGTTTCACCTTAGAAAATAATTAGAACCAGCTCATTTTCTCTATACAAATTCTACCATGCCTATCACAGCCTTTGTTTCCCCTGCACATTTGTTCCCATTACCATGATGCTTTCTGATCTTGGCAGCTGACTGAGCTGGTCCTAGAATACTTATAGCATTACCATTTACTGAAGACCTCCTAGTTGTCTTCTAGGTAGACTTTAAACATAATTTCTAAAAACACATTTTAAATAGAAAAGCATCCAATTTTATATAGCTAGGAAAGAGACAGTGTTAGGACCCAAGTCTGGGAGGCTCCAAAATCATTATCTCTACGGATAAAGACACTGCTGGGGACATTTCCCCTGTTGATTATCCAAGCCAATTAGCCCATTACTTCCCTCAGCAATTGTTACTGGTTTAGAGGTAACCATCCATTCTAGGGTCTCCTGAAAAGAGTAAGATATATTCCATGGTTGAAGGCTATTAATGCTCTTTCCTGTTGAACGTGAATAAGGAGGCAGAGCCTCAATTTCCACTGGCCGTCATTTTATGATGTAAGGTACAAGAGCCTTAGGTTGATGCCAACACAGAGAAAAACAGAAAGTCCCCCAAAAGACATCAGTGGGACCAATATTATCCACGGGCAAATAAGCTGCCTAAATAAGTGATTGCAGAGGTACTGGAAGGATGTCCCTCCTTCCCCCCAAAAAAAGACTCCTTCCTGCTAATAGGTGCCTGAAATTCCCTTAAAAGAAGAAACTTTTATTCTGTATTTAGAATGAACGCAAAATTTAAACAGCTTGGGACAAGGTTCCTCACTGATTCACATCCAGTGGTTGACTTGAGAACAGTTTCTGGGAGCAGGTTTAAAGGGGAACACCTGAAAGAGACAGAGGGCAGGAAGGAAGTCTAGGGCAGATGGAACAAGGGTTGGTTCTAGGTATCCCACTAAGAGAAAGTGTGGAATACCTTCTTCAGCAGTATGTTCCAGCTGAGATGGTTTACATATTATTCTACTTGAAAGAATGCAGGTGGTCTACCTGATTTCTCAGAGATTTATTTATTTTTTTATTTTCTTTTGGTGTATAATTTTTTTATCCTTACCTGACAACCTACTTATTGATTTTACAGAGAGAGAAAGGGAAACATTGATGTGAGTGAGAAACATCAATTGGTCGTGTCTTGTATGTGCCCTGACCTGGGACCAAACCCAGGTATGTGCCCTGTCCGGGACTCGAACAAGCAACCTCTCACTTCATGAGACAATGCTCCAACCAAATGAGCCACACCAGCCAGGGCTGTATCTATGAATTTTAACACATATATGGACTCATCACCACCATACAGAATAGTTCTATCACCTCAAAAAAAATAAATTCTCCACCTTTGTAGTCATCCCCTTTCTCACCTACACCTCCGGCAACATCTGATCTGTCTTCTAGCATTTTTTTTTTTTTGGTCTTTTTGAGAATGTCAAATAAATGGAATAATGCAGTATGAAACTTTTGGGATAAGCCTTCTTTCACTTAGCATAATGCCTTTGAGATTCATTCAAGTTGTTGTATATATCCACGGTTTGCTCTCTTTATTGCTGAGTAGCATTTCATTGTAAGAATGTACCATGCTTGTTTATCTACTCACTAGATGAAGGACATTTGGATGGTGAAAGTGGGTATCTTTGTCTTGTCCTAATCTTAGGGGAAAGCATTTGATCTTTCATCACTGAGTGTAATGTTAGCTACAGGTATTTTGCAGGTGCTTTTTACCAAGATGAAGAAGTTCCTTTTTATTTTTCGTTTGCTGAGAGTTTTTACTGTGAGTGA